>JBAHVQ010000337.1:26792-75765 GCA_036872915.1 Nanipora kamurai | reverse complement strand
ACAGCTATAACAATAGAATAGCTAATGAGCTGTGTTTTAAGCAGTCTAAAAGCCTCAACCCAATCCATTATTTGAGATAATGGACTGCACCTCGCCCTGCGGGCTCAGTGTAGTCCATTCTCTCAAATAATGGATTGGGTTTCGGCTTTTATCCTTTACTTAACTCTTTCCTGTCTGAGGACTTTCCCCTTGACGAGTAAAATCGTCTGGCGTCAGCCAGAGTTAAATACTAAAGTCTCCATAGGTCACTGAGGACCTATACGGACAGGAAGAAGTTAAACTGAATAATGACCCAACTTCAAGTGAACAGGGCTAAACACATAACCTACTTAATATCGTATTTTCCAGACAACGACCTTATTTTCAAATAAAGGCGTTCTTCTTGCACTAGTACAACAAATGAAGAATTACATATTTCCCCAAAATCTCTGTCGAACAGGACAAACATTCAACACTGTAGCTCTCTTGCCAAAAACTCCTTTTCCTTACCTCCCCCGTAAACGCCTTTTTAACGTTGGCCATCAAACCTGAATTCACTAGAAAGGAAAAAAAAGTCGTCATAAAAGTCAAGTTTATCATCTGAGTCCTTAAAAAGTTTAGCCAGTGTCTCGCCGAAGTTCGATGCGTCAGCAATAGTTCAACGAAGTAATCTGAAGTTTTTCTAGGTAGCGAGTTTTAGAAACGAAAGGTAAACAAAATTTTAGTGTTTTGTAAAATTTGTGTAATTAAAACAGTAAAACAGTCAGACGTTTTCAACATCTTTCTTTTAAGAAAAGGGACAAAAAACTGTGGTGAATTCATAGACTGAGAACATCCGGTGTGGAAAACACTCTTCCAGTAAACGACGGCTCGATTAGGAAGAAGTTTTGCTTAGAGTACTTTTGCCGAAGCTTAGGCTAAGCTCATTCGTAAATTAAGACGCCGGTCCATTAAGTTTTTGTCACTACGTGGGCATTATTTTCAAGAGTTTCGTCTTGGGAAGTAAATCCCCTTCAAGGTTCCTCCATTCGTACGTACTTCTTGGTAATCCTTCTGCTCTGTAAATTTTGACAATAATTTGGGCCTTTGGTCGCTCGGCAGGAACACCATCTGGTAAGAGGAGATTACTATATACAGAACAGACAGCATTAAAATATTTTACAAGAATCACAAAAGCAGATGTAAGCAAAGATATAAAACAAAGTAAAACAAATCAAAAATAAGGAGAAAAGAAAAAACAAAAAAGTAACCAAAGTATTAGTTGTGATACATACCCCTCAATATCTTCATCGTTGTCCTTGATCGCAGGCGCTTCCTAAATAAAGATAAGGATCATTAACATAATTAAAAATTTAATTTTAGAGAGAGTAAAATTTATGTAAAGACGAAAAAAACGGTTTTCCAAGAGAGTAAAGATCCCTACCTTTATAGGGTCACCTTTACCAAGTACTGTAATATCCACTTTCAAATAACCCTAGAAAACCAAGCACTCGACAAGTTAACGATATGATAGAGCAGGGGACAGTTACATAGATTTCACTAATCTGTAATACCGTATACGAGAACTTTAAAGCGTACCTTCACGCCAGCTCCTGTTGCGCCAAGGGTTTCATCTGGATCAGTGAGTACTGCCCATCGACGACAAAACCTGTGATCTACCTGAGCATATACTGTCCCAACATCCAGCTAAGTTAAAAGAAAATATATTGCACAGTAGCGTCTGAAAATCTTAGCAAGCTTACGGATAAAAAATCAATTTAATTAAATTGGTTTACTGAGAGACCGAACGTTATTAGATAAAGGTTTTATTTCATGTCCTCAACTACCTTCTCTCGGGTTAAATGGTTTTTGACATAGTAGTGAAATATGAACCATTAGATTTATTTGTACTGGAACCAATTTACAATAGCTAGCATCAGCTTAGTATCTGTTCTACACGACACCATCCAATTCCAAGTCAACTACAACAAGTGTTCACCTTAAACGATCCAATTAAAGATCCTTGAGACACCAGATTTCTGCCAGTAAAAACCTTAAGAAAAATAATGACAAGAAGTTATCAATAAACAGTACTATCTTTATTCAGTACACTTTTCCTACTATAGTGTATTGGGCACACTCAGCGAAACCAGACTAAACGCCAATGTATTTACCTGAAGATTGATTATTTTGTCGAACAAGACCGAAGATGGCATCTTGAAGTCAAAGACGAAGAACTACATAAAGGTAAAATTCAGACAATAATTTAAGGTATTTCTCAAGCCCAAAGTACCAAGGTAATCCCTTTTAACGGAAATCAGGGTTTTGGGAAGGGGACAATGATAATTGTTGTGAATAACTGCAAAAGTTAAGTCATGACTGAAACTAAAATATTAACCTATTTTTCGATAATGAAATTAGTTTCTACCTCGTCCCAATACGGACAGTTTGTCTGCTCTTTCACAGCCGTATGCTTCTTTTGGTTGCCAACGGTTACGGTACATACGGGGTCCAGTTGAGTACCGGCTAACTGACGGCATTCCAATATACGAACTTGTACCTGAGAAGAGAAACGAAAGCAAAGATAACTGAAGGGATCGACTTTAGTCTTCCCAGTCTGACATTGTAAGTATAACGGAGAGACCTGGTGGTAGTAGAATTGAAACCGATTTCCAATCAATATAAAACGTTTCTCACGCGCCAAGTCTTTTGCAAAAAAGCTTCGTTTAGTGTCTGCATTTCCACTCGGAATTTTAAGTAAGCCAATGTCTGCCAACCAACTTGAAGAACGTCTCCACTTTTTACGCCAGTGGAAATCGGTGTTTATTACAAGAAAATCATTGACTCTAACTGTTTCTAATTGTCAATTCGGTAAGTTGAAGATGCTAATCAACACAACGATAACTGTGGTATAATTGTAAGATGAATGACATGTACATGGTGATAACGACAATGACAATGATGAAGATGATTTGATGCCCATGTGGCCCAACGGTTAGAGCATTTCACCAGCGATCAAAAGGTTATGGATTTGATTACCTTCAGAGGCTCAGAAAACTTCTCGAGGCTTAAAAGCTTGAGAAGCATGATGATGATGGTGATGATGACGTTTATCTTGATGGAGTGGATGATCATGAAAATGGTGACTAAAATAAAGTCAACGAAATGTTGACGATGGTGCTGATAAAGTTGTGATGATGATAACTACATGCAAGACATCAACAACGACATCAACAGCATCAGCAACAACAACAACAGCGATACTGACTTGGTAATCTTGCTCTTTCACCGACGTTTTCTTCCTCTCACGTACTCTAGGATGGCTGTGTCTGAAACAAGAAAACAGGAACAGTTTGGTCGGTTCTGAGTGCGGACTTAACCAAAAAAGCCAAAGAGAAAATATGGAAGGCTTAACTAATGATACCTCGATGAACACAATATTACAATTCTAGGGATTTAAAGAAAGTTGCGATTGCGAAGGGCAAACGTCACTTTAGCATTTGTAGAAAAATCCTGTTTCCACTGTTTGCATGGAAACAACTGTAATTGAAGAGAATCTCAGAAATTCAGTTTTATTAAGATAGCGGAAAATCCAGTCCATCAATTTTCTTCTGGGGTCGTGCAAATCTTGGAATAAACAAATCTTACCTTTCAATGCAAAGTAATTTTGCATTTTAACATACAATTTTTCTGACTCTTCAAGAAACTAGTGGTAAACGGATAATACTGCAAAATTTCTCCGTTTTATTATGTTTTTAAGTCACCCCGTGACGAATTACACTGTCAACCAAAATTCTACGAAATTACACCAAATTTGATAACTGGATTTTATTCCAACTTAACAAAACCGGATTTTTCGAAGTCATTTTAAATTACTGTTGTTTCCATGGAAACAGAAAATATCTAGTACCATCCTCCCAGCTAAAACACCCGTCATTTTTCCCGTTCCAAATTTGGAGTAATAGACTCCAACCATGTCTGTGGGAGCTATGAGGTGCAAACAAGTAGAAAACTGTGTTCATTCATCTTATGTTTCTCTTTATGCCCAACTTACCCTTTGACTTCATTCATAGACAGTGATCCCCGTGGACTGCCCGATTTTTCTGCCCACATCTTGTCAAAGGGTCCAACAACGGATAACGTGTCTTGTGCTGAATTTTTGGAGACAGCAGAAATACTGGCTGGCATAGACTCTTTCCTATTGATAAGTATTAGATATATAATCAATAAATAGAATTGGTTGTTCCAGAATCTCCGGAAACACTGGGTTCTGTGTAATCAGCACCAGCAATGATTGGTCGTTGTAAACCTTCAGCCAAACGAAAGTCCTGCAGGTTACCTAGAGCCCAGTCTTTCTGGGGTTTCTGTATTGGTCAGTTATATATTAAGGAGGCTTCCATGACTAATTTTTAATAGGGGAAGATTATTAAATATGGTGCAGGATGCATGCGTTGATGGTGATCTAGTCTAATTTTTTTCTCCGTTACTACAACACCGTCCGAGTCTATAAAACTGTCAGATTTTTGGAAGTTTAATTCGACCAGTGTAGTTAAAACTAGGTAAATAAAGAAAAGCAAAGAAGTACATGAAACATTTGTCTTATTTCAAAACACTTTCATGGAACAGAATTTTTTAAAAACCAGAAAGTTTATTGCAAAAAAAAATATCTAACGACAAACTCTACTGATATTTTGCAACGTCATTTCCCAGCTGAAATTTATACTGATTTTAACTTTCAGAATAATTCACCAAAGAAAATCAAAGATAATGTGCTCATTTAATTGCAATAATCGTGAAAATGTGCCGAAGTTCCAGCGCTTTTGTTACCATGGTAACAATACAAAGTTTATGGCATATACAAAGGATTGCTACGTATTTTTTACGACAAACTGAAGTGATTGAACTTTGGTCTCAAGGCAACGCCATTTTGTGCACTTGACGTATAAATCACGTGAAGCGTACGAGAGTTTGGATTGGCTGACAGTGACGAAGTTGTTCAAAATGTTTACGAGAATGGAGTGTAGGGATACTACCGAATATTAACTGCGTTTCGAGCGAAGGCCTTTCGTCAGAGTGGCACTAGTTTCACTCCAACTAAGGGGTCTTCGCTCGAAACGTTTGTTCTACAAACTTTAATTTTTGGCAGCTTCCCTATCCCTCGGTCTCAGACACGTAACAAGCCGCTCAATACTGCCCACGCAGTACTCTAAGTTCATATCATTGCAAGAGTTGAGGCCCGTTCTATTTATCGCCAACAGTTTGCCAACATGTTTGGAAACTGTTGTTACGACGTCCACACACACAACCTTGGGTTAGCCGACCCGTGTTTGCAAACTTTAGTTAGCCGTGTGAAGGTACTTTAACACTTAACCGATCAAATCTCAGTACCTACTGCGATCCTGACTGACAGAATCATTGATATTCGTCGGAATGCTGACCATGCTTTGACTCTTGGAAGATCTCGGGTTCAGATTCATCATTTGCAAATTGACATGCGACTGTCTTCGTTCTTCAGCCGTCATCCGAGGTGTGACACTGTTGAAGCTTACGACCGAGTTTGTGCCATCTGCGTGGTCTCTGTTGTCAAATATCAACGGTTGCGTCGGTTGTTCAATCGGCTCGACCGAGAGCGGTACTGGGCCAGGAAGGTTTTTGCTTTCCCACCCTGTGTCCACACTGCCATCAGGAGGGTTGTACTGTAACTCTAGTATTACCTGGGCCTAAAAACAATACAACTTCGTAGCGCGATTAAAAGACCCATAACCAGAGGACATAGTGACAGACCTATATAAGGGTTGAGACCCAGGGAGACCAGGCCTCCCCATTTGGAGCTGGTAATAATGTAATTACCGATCGAACAGAGTGATTTCCGATTGTACCAAACCATTTGTGTAAAGCTAATATGGGTAAGTAGTTTCGTGAGTTATTCATTCAATCCCATCCTTCTGGGTGAGAAAAACCGCAGAAAAAATCGCAGCCCTTTACAATGTCAAAACGCAATTTCCGAAGTCAAATAAAGGAATGAAGCAGCACTTGATAAACTTCACGAAAAAACTAGTTCCTACGTTCTTTGACTGCAGTGTCACTCAGGAGTAACCACGTATCACATACAGTAACACAATTTGGAAGACTAGGGGAGGGCTGCGAACTATGTGGCATACATATTCCGCGTCATAGTGTTAAAATACGTGATTAAAATGCAGGAAATACTGGCTAGACAATATGAAGAAATACGAAGGGAAACCTACATGTACCCTCTAACAAACATGAAGTTTTGCCAGGATATTGTTGGACTATTAGTTTTGCCCTCTGCTTTTCACAAATCCTACGGTTTGCATTTACCGGTAACGGTCCATAAGCGATGACCTGTAAACATTATACACATTTTGAGGCTTATGGTCAAAAAGTTAGCAAACTGTAGATTAATTACCGTAAGTTCTCAGTAGAATTAAATTGCACTCAGCGAACTTCACGTACGTCCTTAATGTAAAAGGGTTAGTATGATCACCTAGATCGTTACCTTTAGTACAGTGTTGTTTGAGTCTACCAAACTCTCCTGTATTTCCAAGCTGCCATCTTGAATCAATTTCTGCAAGACCATACGAAACACGCCGACCAATCTGAAAACAAAGTTTTGTTTCATGACCTCATCGCTTTACACATGGCCCAACACCCAACATTTTCGAACCGAACTGCAAACGACATATAACAGTCGATGATAGTGGATGATAGTTAAAACTCTCGCTCCCGTTTGGTCACCAACTATTATCGACGATCATGGACTATCATTCAACTTGAGCATGTTTAAATTGTCTATGATAGTCGATGGTGGTTTTTCCCGTTTGATTACTCACTGATAATTCATGATAGTTGATGACAGTTTGAAGTTCTTAAACTATCACCGACTATCATGAGCCGTTTGATCAGGGCTTAAGTCGAAAGATTCAAAAGGAAGTGGTTCTGGTGGGAGTAGTGAAAAGAAGTAAATAACTTCTACTGGCAAATGAATTTTTTACAGTATTAACAGTTTCTGGGTGCCCCAGCTCATAAATAGTAAAAAGCAAATTCCCAAGATGTTTAGAAAGTTGCAGAAGTAGCAGAGCTCCTAACGTCCGTAGCAAGTCCGCAAATTTCTAAAACTTTGAAAATCTCCCGAAGTAGCGACCTTTCGAGAAGAAAGGCGAATTTCCAAAAACTTTAAGTTCCGGAAGTTCCGGAATATTTCCCAAATATTTGATAATATATCTAAGGATTAGTGGAGTCTCAGAAGGTAAGATGTTACAATACAAAGTGATGATATCTTCACAAAATGAGTGTACCACATGCCACTTTCGGTTCCGCGATAAAAAAACGTCGGCGCGTTAACTCTTTTTGTTTTGAGAATAGTTGATAGTTAATTTGAGAATTTGTGTCTTTGCAAATAAGTCAAACAACGCTACCTTGTTTTAGAAAAAAAAAATTTAAAAACTCAAAAAACTCAAAAAAAAAAACTGGGACTGGATGAATTTTTCAGATTAATTAATAAACTGTAGTAATGCCTTTTCAGAGCTAGCCCTAGAGTCCTACCTGTTATTAAATATTTTGTTGAAGTTAAAAACTTCAACTTCAATAAATTCACTGGGATCCAATGGACTTGCCAATGGCCACTCATATTCCTATTAAAAATATGATGATTATTATGAAAATATTAAGAGAACTTATGAAGAACAACAGTTGATGTATCATTACTGCAGGTACTGTTAGTGGTGCATAGAAGACAATCTAGCTATTCTAATTAACAATCTATATGTTTAACTCCTTCCCTGCCATGGGGACTTTTATTATTTTATTATGGCTGACACCAGACAAATTTACTTGTGAAAGGAAGAGATGAAGCATTGAAGGAGTTAAGGCCCTGAGATGAAACATGACTGTATTTTTCTTTTAATTTCAACTTGAACAAGGACAACATCAAAAGTGTAGCTTCAATACTGTATTCCAGATTTACATGTAACAACATTCACTTCTAATGCCTTTTGACTAGTTTAATTTTTTAAAATGAAGCAGTCCAGATGGTAATTGACATTTTGATAGAGTATTTAGTTGAGTTAGTGTCATCATGTTCATTACTAATAAATAATTTTGGGTTCTATTGACGCTTCTGAAACTTGAAATTATCAAATCTTGATGATAAAACAAAGGATTTACCAATAAGGACTATCGTACAAATTAAGGATGAAAAAGGCAGTAGTTCACTGATCAAGCATGAGTTAAAACAGCTGTATTGCAGTTTGAAAAATGCAATTAAGTGGAGGAAGAATGAAATATAATTTTACAAATTATGTCATTCCAGATATTTAAATGAAAAAGAAGTTCCTTCATTTAATTTACTTGCTATTAATATTTGTGTTCGGTATTTTCAGATCAGACAGAATCCAAATAAAATTAGCAAATTATAGCCATGTATGACATGTATTAAAATTACTCATGCATTTCATCAGGGCAGCTGATTAAAATAATATTCAATATATTAACATTCATATAAGCACTGAGGATCATAATCAGCATCTGAAGTGATGTTAACTCTTAAAAAAATCACTGAATGTGATCATACTGGTAAGAATCTGGTTTACATGAAACTGAGACATGCCTATTGAGTTAGTGTAAACAAATTATGCAGACCTTTCATAGAGCAAGCATTTACATTAGGTTGCATTCAGTTTGATTCCTGCAGTAATATCAGTTGATACAAAAAGGCTTTGCAGGAGAAGAGCATATCTAGTCCCATCATTTGGAATTGCCATGCTGAAAACATAGAGCTTCTCTTTTGAGGTCCAGGACACCACTGTCACCTCTCTTATATCCCACTTCTGTCATTTCCTTCATATTTTAGAAATCTCCATAAACTTCTGGTTAACTTCATTTTAATGATTTTGTTTTAACCCATGAACGGGCAAGGGCATTAAACATTCTACTGTGGCTAATGCCAGATGATTTTACTAATGTCACGGGGATAAGTCTTGGGTGTTAAATGGTTAAATTTCACCTACACAGCCTACCTGTCCAGCATGCCACTGGTCAAGAGGAGGCCAAATCAAACACATACAGTAAGTTAGTTAAAGCTACTGTACTTAAGAATATTTTACCTGACTTTGTGAAGTTTTTCTGTTTTTTCTCACAATCTATAACATCTAGCTACTAATTTAAGAACTTTTTTGTTCCATTTTTACTGTAAACATTCCACCAATAATGTGTCAACTGTCTGAAGGGAGATGGAAGGTTCTGATCCTTTAACTTTCAAAGTATATTGTTAAGACAACAGCAAAGGAGGTAAATAAATTCCTAAATTGAAATTTCCTTTTACAGTAATTTAATACCTCAACATACCTCATCCCACTCAGCTTCTGAACAATTCTCATAAATACTTGACTGATATGTGACCCCTGAAAGAAGTAGTATGGTCAGGCTTCAATTCGTTTACTCACACATATATTTCTCAATTCGTTATTTCTGCCATTCAACGTTTAATTATGCTGAATCGTGTTCATAAGTCTAGATCTGGGGTGAAAGAGACTGTAATAATAAACTAAATTTCATCTACGCTTCAAACCATTTGCCAATACAACAGCATCTTTATTGTATCCTCCTCAAATGTTTTTATTTAGCCAAACAACCGAAATATTAGGAAGCAATGAGCACGACAATGATACCCACCAGATGTGATCAGTTTTTTACCTAGCTATAGAATTGCATGACTTCGACATTCTATGCGCGAGTCATAAAAATTCAAAAGATTACCAAAGTAACTGCTGATTCTGTGTCACCTTAACTTGTTTTTTATTGTGTAGGCAAATGTCATATTCGGCTGGCTCTGCTTTGCCAGCTGAAGGTGACGTTTTAAGAAGCTTTCGACAAGTTATTACTGGAATAACAAAGGCATGTGAAATTGAAAATCTGTAACAACTACAATTCTTTTACTTCAATCACCTTCTTACATCAAAAAATCTGGCCAAGTTCACTCTAATCCCCTTCATGAAATGTTAAACGAGCCGTAAAGCTCGAATGGAAGCACGACCAATACTCAACTACAAGACTTAATATTGAAACGTGGTTAATACTGGTCAAAGGTGCTGTTCAAATCACATAGAACTTCCGTTCCCACACGAAATCACTTTTTTTCAGCCGAAGAAGAAGCTGTTAGTCTAATGAGTGTTCATGACCCAGTTCGTAGCAAAGTGACGTCGTTTCAGACTGTGATTTGTGGACAACGTTGAATTTTTCCTTACCTCTGAATGTTATTCTTGCAAGTCGATCACATTTCCCCCGGAGGTTTACGCAACCTCTGAGGAGAACAGTCAATGACATTTCACCGAGATTTTTTTATTTCATCATGGCACTTGTTTCCCTTCTGCGTTTGTCGACATAGACTTTGCTTACACATTTGTTGACCAATCAACGAGCAAACTCATCAGCTGCCCGACTTGCTGAAAACCAACATTTGCATAAATATTATGACTTCGAAAACAGGCCGATCTTCATTACGTCGCCAAGTCGTTTCACACATGTTTGACAAACTTCACTGGAAGTCTATAGCGATGGCAAACATATTCAGTTTTAAATTAAATTGTTCTCAGAGCGTGTACTTTTTCGAACACAGTCTAAACTGCCATTTCGAACACTAAAAGTTTGTTCGTTGCGAGGGCGTATTATACAAAGCATATTTCACAAAACTCGTTAGTTCAATATTCGTTCCCTCGGGTAGCTTCGTTGATCTAAGATGAAAAGCCAAGAGCCGGCGTTAGATGTTCTTGTATTGAGCCCATCAAATTTTGGATTACAGAGTTTTAAAGAAGGAAGCAACCTTTCCTAAATTTGAGATGTGAACGATTCGAAAAATTCGCTTTAGAAATCAAAATGTTCGCGATATTCTCTGACCGGGGAGAAATTTATTTTATTCATGAAATGGCAGGTGATCATAATCAGTCCTGGAGTAGGCGGTTGTGGGCTAATTGAGGATATATTTTCACCACTTTCAATTAATATTTTCTGCAATGATATCTGCTTGTTTTGTGGACTAAAGTCAAAACAATATACCAAAATTGAAACAAAACAATAAAAAATAACAACAAGCTACATTAAAGCCGGGGACGTACGTTACAACATTGCACACAATATATTGCATGTATACAATAATTGCAATATATATTGTGTCCGGGCTTGAAATTCTTGTGTACAACATTTGATACAAAATTGAGGAAGTGCAACTACTTCTGTAACATTTTAAGTAACAATTTCATTGTAGCACTGCAATATTGCTCGTATTGTTGAACTAGCAATCAACTAAGCCCAATCGCATTTCACCCGAATGGCTTACTAACGCTGGCCAAAAACAACGACAAACAAAATGGCAGTCAACTGGTCACTAGAAGGATCTTTTCTGCCGAAAAAAATATTTCTTCTCTCATGCACATACTCTGTATTATTATTAACGACAGGACCTCCTAATCACAGTCAGAAATGAATAGCACCATCTATAGACCAACGCAATAGAATGAAGTTAAGGCTATGCGTGTATACTTATGCACTGTGGTATTTATGCAATTGGTCTATGTCATAAATAGCCAGTTTTATATCAAACCACTAAATATTTCTATCTATAGGAAAATTTCCAATCGTGGTTACACAGAAGAATTACAAACGGAGTCATCCCTTTTGGGTAGTTTACCCAGCAACTTTAAAATTTTTATTTGATACTTTTATATGTTCATCCATTACTCGTTTTGTATTATTCACATTAGAACGTTAAATTGCGCTTATATACTGTAAATCTATATATTCCAGCACTGCAAATAATTTAATGGGGTGAGTTGAGGAGCTGAGTGTCAGAGGGCCCACTGTAATTCCTTACACGTTAATCTGGCCCTGTTTTCGTATAAATTTTTAACCAATTGCTATCATTTTCTATCAACGAAATAAACATCAGTGTAAATACATATTTGAGTGAGCCATACTGTGTATGCATAAGGTCAACAGATCTTCTACATTCTCCTTTGATCTTGTGGTTCTTAAATGGAATTTCTTTTTATTTTGCAGCCATATTCCAACATCATATTAAGCATTTAATATCTTCTTAACCGTGTATCCCTGTAGAATAAATGAGATAAATTCCTTCAAATTCTGTTCATTTGTAGATATAGGATACTTTATAGGCATAAAACAGCGTAGAAAAGTTAAAATATTGGTTGTACGCCGTTTGTAGACTATTGGATTGTACTGTACAAAAATACTTAAGGACTAGACTTAACCTCTGAACTTGATGCTCACAGTTAGCGCAATAACAGTTTATTGAAAATACGAAACGAACAGAGTGGCAATAGACGTTATCAAATTTGAAAATACGAAAGGAGCAAAGTGGCAGTGGACGCTTGGTAAGTTCGATTTTGGCCAGAGTATTATTTTCTTTACTTGCTTCCACATGAGTGAATCCAACGTTTCTAACACCATCGAATATTATGTAACAACAAGAAAGTGCAAATGGGCGTAGGAGGAGAAAACTTCGAGTTGTAAGTGTGCAACTTACCGGCATGGAATAGAAGAACAGCCCCATAAGTGCCAATAAGATCAAGATGACGCAGAATTTGACGATGAGCATTTTATAATTATTCCACAACATGTAATGCAGCGACTTCAGTGGATTCACGAACCAAATTAACGAAGTGTCTGGGCGACTACACATTGAATAATCAAATATAAAGATATTTAATGCAGTAGAACAACAAGGCGGATCTAGGAATACTAATTTTCAATAATTTTATTCGTCAAAAACGTCGTGCAACATTGTAGTACTGTATATGATGGTGCATCCTTCTTTCAAAATCCTAGATTCACCACCAGTACTGAACAACAACAGATACAAAAATCTGTATACCAACACAAAATTAAACTGAACATATGATGGGATAGACGTTTCTCTGCAACCAGTGAAGGCAGAAACATAAAACTTGCATATCAAAATGATTGCCATAAAATTTGGTGAGCCTCAGTCTGTTGCCATGGTACCAAGATTTTGAACATCAGCTAACAGAAGTTGAATATAAAAAGAGATGTTACCAATTTATTTCTACTAAGAATGTTAATATTGGAAAATAATTAAAAGGGTTCCTAGACAATTCTCTCTCTCTCTATATATATATATCTATATATTTCACTACTTTTGTAAAGGCCAGAGAACCAGAAAAAGGTACAGAGAATATGACCAAAAAAAGAAACCGAATAACGTCACTGTGACGTCATCGTTAATTAACAGTTAATATATAGATAGATAGATAGATAGACAGACAGACAGACGGACGGACAGACAGACAGACAGACAGATAGATAGATAGATAGATAGATAGATAGATAGATAGATAGATAGATAGATAGATTTGTAGCTCTCGGTCCAAATATCATTCCTATCAAATTTCATGGAAGTACCTTGAATAATAAAAAAGTTACCGAAAGGGACCTCTTTGACCCCCCATCCATTTTAAGGACAATAAAACCCAGCCTGGGTAGGGGAATGGGAATAGCATCATTAATTATTATTATTATTAGTAGTAGTAGTAGCAGCAGCAGCAGCAGCAGTAGTAGTAGTAGTATCATTTTCGACACAAAGAGTGATACTTTACGTAATGGTGCGGGTTAACCAAACATATCCCTCAAATATCCTACCTCAATGTAAGGTGTAAACTTTTGATATTTTTACCCATTTCCCTTTCGAAGTTGGACTCGAAGCCAAATTTTTTCAAGTTTTTCGTCAAAGGAAGAGGCATTGCCGCGATAGGGATTAAAGGTTAAGCTACGACCTACTTTGGCATTGGAAGAGGTTCAGGCTCCTTCCGTCCTCGCCCAGCTGGCTTTTTCTCAGCTTCTTCTTGTGTCAGTAACTCAAACTCCGCCTCAAGTTTACCCTAGATCACCCAAAAAGTACACATAAGAAATATCATGACAACGACATTTGTATACTGGGGATTGAAAACGGGTTGAAATAAATAGGTAGGTTAGGAAATGCGAACGTAAGTGAAAGTTCACAGTTCCTTTACTCAGGAATACATTTTTGCCTGGCCATGCTATGCATGCTGATTGATTTGAACAATTCATGACGAGTGTCACGCTTCAACAATTGCATAAGACCATTTGCATATGTTTTATATATATACTTTTAAAACTCATCAATAATTCACGAAGAAAACACAAAAGAAAATCATAACCGTAACGGATCTATATATCTGATATAGACCTTGTTCACCTTTCCCATCAAATTATTGCAGCTCAAAAAGCAGTAATTGCAAAATTTCTTCGTCAATTAGTTTATAAAGGGTTTCGTTTTAGAAGTCAACTAAAAAGCTCGTAGATCGTGCTTTATCGGATCTAAAACACTCGGCTGTCACCTCGTGTTTTAGATCCGATAAAGACTCCCACTCGGTTTTTAAATATTACATAAATATAGATACAGATATAGATATAGACATAGACATAGACATAGACATAGACATAGACATAGACATAGACATAGACATAGACATAGACATAGACATAGATATAGATATAGATGTAGATGTAGATGTAGATGTAGATATAGATATAGATATAGATATAGAAAATTGTTTGCATGTGTGTACGGCTAATATGTTTCCTATTCGTTCATTCGACATTTGTATCATGAAAGACCTTTCGGGTTGGTTTTTTAAAATCACTAAAAATTGTTTTTATAGTTAGGGAACCACTGAGTATTTTGATCAAATACAAAACAACGGTAACTCCGAACAAGGATAGCATTTTCTTTTATTGTATGGAGTTACCATTGGTTTGTAATTGTTTTTATGTTTCGTGAATGCAGGCTGCTGATCAGACCTCTGGAGGTTCAATAGAACCGTATCAAACAAATCTCAGAAGTGCAGTCGTCAAGATGAATCAAGTTATCCTAAGAAATAAATTTTACAATTCTCGGAGTCTTTTAAACAGAATTTCTTGTGAGTTTCACTGGTTTAAACAAGGAATGTATTATGAAGCTCGGTGGTAATCGTTGCAGTCACCCACAGCACAATACTTACCGCGAGGTCAATTTCTTGGAGGTCTGTATTGACAGTAAACGGCCACCATCCTCTCGTGTGCTTTAGTTTAAATAAGGACACATGTGGGACGGTGCCGTCTTTCTTCATCATTTTGAGTGAACATGTCTTCACAGATTTTGCCCCTCTTGGCATGGAGTTTAAATCTAAAGCAAGATCCCCTACAAACAAGCAAAAAGTTAAGTTACACTGTGTGTGATATGAGTCCAATTCGTAGTGTTGGCGCTTTGGCCTTTGATATAGGGGACAGGAGTGGTGTCTTAACTCTTGATCTATGAATTAAAATTAACATATACTGGCTTCCTAGCTGTTCTCGGCTAACGACATAATTTCAATTTGTGAATCATTTCAAAAACCATAACAGCAGAGATTACTTGTGGATTTTTTTTTGACTGGCACAATAGTGACTATGACGTCATATTACCCAAGTTACAGATAGTATGTCATAAGAGTACAATAAAATGGCATTAAAGTTAACTCAAATCTCACAAAAACCGGACACTAAAGAGCTACATATTTTAAATTTCACTATTCATGGCCCAAAGGCATCCCTAAAACTCCATGCCGTTCTTACCAATGAAATCGTTAGCTGACAAGGCATCGGCATCCCACACCTGGAAAGCAATTCGTGGAGGAACTTTTTCTTCGGAATCGTCCCGAGAGAAGAGCGATGCCTTTGCAACGAGAAAAAATACTAATAGATCGAAAAATGGTGTTCATGATTCATTCAGCTGTAGTAAATGCCGCAGTAAGATAAACGACTTCGGTATTTTAATATATGAACTACTGAAGAAGGGGCAGAGCTTTTTATTTTTGATTAAATTTATATTGGGTTTTTAAAAGCTTGGTGTTGATTGGCTGTTGAAGAAAAAAAAGGTGCGCATTAGCGACAATACAACGCTCACTCCCCAATAGCAGTTTGAGCACTCTGGCCCAATGCTCTCTAGTTGTGCGCATGTCAGTATTGTCCCACATGCGGTTGCCACCAGCAATTGCTGAGGGATATATACATGGTGTCCATGCACTCATCTGGATTGTTCCAAGCTACACTGGTGAGCTGTAGAACCGCGAAACACGTGTCTGTAGATTGAACTACATACATACATAATACTATCTGTTTGGTATTGAGCCCTCTTTGCATTTCGTAAACCAAAACGTTCACGTACATACATATATATATATATATATATATACGTACCTTTCTTGTAATAATAATCCTTTCTTCCGCTTTCTGATAATTAAACCGGAAAATAAACCTCCAATTAAAGTTCCCTTCCCCAGTTATGGATCTAAAATGGTATAATGGAAACCAGCTGTATCAACGGCTTAATTGGATAACTAAATGGTAGTATAATTGGAGGCAAAGCACAAGCTCGTACCAAGGGAAGACAGAGGGTACTTAATACCCTCATTGGTCCGTGAAGGTCCAACCAAAGAAGCCGATAGCTCGATACTAATCAAATACAATATTTGTACATTACTTGAACCCTTAGGCAGCAGATGGAAGCATATACGACCGGAGTTTTTCGAGATTTTATCCATAAAAATATCCACAAATCAAGTGATTAAACGCAAGTTTAAGTTTGTAAGTTGAAGGATTGTTAGTAACAAATGGTCAAATAGGCAACTAAAAAGAGTCACAATTTCTGCTCCTTCTGGAAAGTGAGACGTAATACGTACCTGTAATGGATATCAGTGTGTTGTTTTGCCTCATTCATTCCTTCGATCCACCTATGCACCATGTAAACAAAAAGAAGTTGACATAAGTAAAGCTGACTACTCATTTTGTTTTCTTATTTAAGACTGAATTTTACATTAACTTTATTTACATTATCAAATGTAAAGAGCTAAAAGCATAGATCAGTAAACATCAGGTTTAAATAAAAAAGGAACCAAGTACAATTTTTTTGAAATAGTATTAAATATACAAGATGGTTTCACTGTAAAGCGTTAAAGTGATGGTTGTGCAGCTGAACTGTGAGAAAACCTGCTCTTTTATAAACATCCTAGAAATGATAAGTATTATTCAACATTCTTCGGTCAGTAAGCAGTATTCTTACAAGCTTTAATATTAATTATCGATCAAACAACGTTTATATTACAAATACATTTGTTATAGTCCAGTTTGCAACAGAAACGAATGTTACTACGCCATTACGAATTTGGCACAGACTTGCTTTTTGGTCTGGCAAAGCATTTTAGAAGGGGTGCTCCAAGATCTGAGTTCAGGGAGACCTACAGTCACTGTGGGATATCAGTGGATCATGTAACTTAATCATTGCCGTACATGTTTTCGATATAATATATTGATCAACATACATCGAAAATTGGATTTAGGTTAATAAATTATTTTAACAGTCATTTATTCATAATAATTGATTTCTGACTGAACTTCTTATTTACTTACCTATTAAGAATATATTTAATGGATAAATGGTGCAAAAAACGAAGTTAACAACTCATCCCCGGGATACGATATTCGATATCACCCCTTATAAAATAATACGAAGTTATTTCTGTTACCCCAAGGAAACTTTAAGAGAAGTTTTGCTTTAATTATTCGGAAGGTAACGGTTTTGACAATTTCTAGACCTAACAGACTCGACTGTCACACTCCTGGTCGCTCTTCTATTTTTTTATATTATAGAAATATCTATACTTGCCCCTTAACAAAGATGTCACTGCGCTTTTCACCAGTCATAACATTTTCGTCATTCATAACAACTTCTTCCGTATTCCAAATGACAACGCGAAGTTCGTAGCTAAGCAGAAAACAGAGGTCGTTGTTAGTCAAATTGAGTCGCTGCTTATCCGCTCAGAGTTATGCACATTATTCCAAAACCTTGTTTTCCCGACCAGCGATATGTAAAAACAGTCCATGATTTCTTCCGTGAAGCGCTAGTTATATAACCGGAATAACTTATGGGCCCTTTTAAATCCAAATAGCTTTTAGGTCCTTTTACATCAAAATAAGTCTTAGGACCTTTTACATCAAAAGAAGTTGTCTCTAGTGGGAGGGTAGGGGTAGAGTCAGCCTCTTTGCAAGGTAGGGTGACCCTAGGATGCCAGACAAATTCTTGCCATGTAAACACTTTGTCCCTGGTAGGAGGGTCGACTTTGGTATGCTAGACATTGTTTTGAAGTTGTTACCGACGCACCGGTCTTACCCGATTGGTTAAAAGTTGCCTCTGGTAAGATGATCAACCTGACAGCCGGGAAAACTTTCTTTCATATAAATGCTAGGTAAAATCTAGCTCCGGGGCTAGAGTAACTCCCCTACCAGGGACAACTTCTATTCATGTAATCAGGGCCTTAGTAAGCCTTATAGTAAGTGCACATCTCTCTCACCTAAGTGATTTGAGTTTGTTTCCAGGCTCAATGAATCACAAGTGAGAAGACTGCTGTCCTGTTTGACTGCCGACCATGCATCGCAGGTTCTCTCCGGGTACTCCAATTTCTTCCTCTAGTAACACTAGACCCAGGAGGGATGGCCCTTACTGAACCTCTTGGGAGAACAGCTTAGGTAGCTGATAGGGTTATATAGTACATATTAAGACACCACCACATCATCAAATATTGAGGTTTGGTTATTACCTGGTTGGCTTTCTTGGTGTGATGTCGACAGGAGCTCCTGGTGGCCTTGTGTCCCTTGGAAACATGTCCACCCACATCTCCAGCTTACCCTAAAGAAAAAATGTTTTCTACACCTTAATCTTATTACAGGCAAGAAGTATTTGATTTTTTAAAAATTCAACTTTCATTTGTTTTTTCCTCAAGTCATTTCTGAAGCATTAGAATGAAGATTAACCCGTGTGGCGACCAAGAGCCGAGTGTACAAAAAAGCTGATAGACAAAAAAAACTTGAAACAAGATACTTGTAGGAAGGTAACTAACATACCGAACAGAGGGGAACACCACCGACGAACGTGATACGCATGCGTGGAATGTAGATTCCACCTTGCGGGAAACTTTGTTGTATTTTATTAGGGCTGGTGTTACTTAGTCAGGCTGATTTCTTGCTTAAATGTATATATAACCTAAGTGGCTCCAAATCTGCTTTTCTTGGGTTCCAGAAAGTCTTCCTGGCCTCTGTTGGGAGTGCAATGTCCAGCCTTAAATGTAGTTAGTTAGGCATATAGTACACTACCTTATTAGTGCACTCATAGTGACTTTAGTGTTAACAACTTACAATTTGGGGGTTCGTTGTCTGTAATAAAACATAACTACGAGATAGTATGATATAATTCATGTTGAACTCTTAAGAAACTAGCTTTGGCGGAGGTCCTCAAAGACTTGCGAGACCAAATAGAAGTTTGCCACCTGAGAAACGTAATGAGAGCCACTAGCTTACCTGCTCCATCCCGGGCTTCTCCGTACTGTACAGGGATCTTGTTTCAACATGTTCTGGTACAAGATGATAGCCCCTCAGTACTTTGTGGAAGTTTCGTAGTGCCGTAAGTGCAGCTGGTTCATCCGACCGTTTTTCTTTACCTGAGACAAAACATAAGAGTAAAAATTTTCTGAACCTCAGTACTTCATGTTTCGATATCTATAATAAACAACTTTCGGTTGCCATTTCCTTGAGTAACATTAAGCACATTAGCTAACCGAAATAACCAGTAAGGCTCGGAAAGTTGGAGCAGCCAGTTTATATGATTTATCGAAATTAATAATTAAAAATAATGACAAAATTCCACACAAAGGAGATCATTTCATAGAAGTCAACGCCAGAGAAATCGTTTTGTAAAAGATGTCAAGGAACGCAATGTAAACAATTGATTACCTGATTCATCCTGAATCTGTCCTGGTGCTTCAAATGTGACACGTTCCACTTGCACTCTGCCACTGTTATATTGAGGAGCGTCCAAGCCTTCGTCCTTACACAGCTGAGCCAAAATCTGTGTTGGTCGTTGCGGATCACGCCATTTATTGAAACCAAACCTAGTAAACGTTACTCAGTGGTTAACTTAAGATTGACGGAATAAAAGAGTATAGATAACTTAACCCCAAAAAAAATATTTAGCGACGCGTTAACTGCATTACAACTGACTTTTCAATATTAGACAAAACAGAGAAGACAACTTCTGCGAATTTACGTTGGACTTCTCGTCGGTTAGTTTGCTTTTAAACTGCACCCTCTTCCCTTAGTTAATATTGGTCTGCCAGGAAGATCATTTTGCAAAGCTTTTCAAACAACATTGCAGAATATTATTTTAATGTTACGGTTAGTGTTAGGGTGAGCGTTAGCGTTATAATTAGTGCTAGGATTAGTGTTAGTGTTAGACGATTATTATCGGGTATGCATGGATAACGGTTGACCTTTTGTGCAGCAGTTAGTGCAAAGGTTAATATTAACGTTTGAATTGGGATAATGACCTCCTGATTTTAGCTAGGATCTTATTTTAATTAGGATTTGCTTAATACTTTGACTGATCAAGATGATGTATGTTTTGAAGTGTTTACTTCTGTGCATTTCAGTTGACTCTCTAATGAATCGTTTGGCAGCGACGAAACATATACGTCGGACTAATCATGATTGCCACTCAAATTCCATTTTGATTGAACTTAAATCAGGGCGTTGCAATGGAGTTCTGTACTTATCCAAACAAAGAGTAACTTTAGATTGAGAAAAACACTCTAAGTATTACCTAAAGCAATAATGGTACGATACTTTAGAGATACATATACTTACGTCACTTATTTTTATAATACTTACGTTGCATATTGTTCCTGCAAACCACAGGTTGCTCGATGCTTACTGTAGAACCGGTTCTCCAGATCTATTTTTGTTTCGCCGATCAAATCATCATTGCCCAAGAGATCCCAGTCATAAACGCCAACGGTAAGGATGGAGTCCATAGGAATCAATGCTTCAAACTCAAAAGTTCTGATCACGAGTCGACGAAGCATGAAAAGAACACAATGTGATTTTGTGAAAAATATTGTGAAAGCAAAATACTTTTTATGTATAATATAACGAGCTTACGTAAATAGGTGACAGAAATGTGAGGTTAGTTGCGAAGTACCATACCACAAAAACGTCTTTCAAATACCAAAAAAACCCAAAGATTTAAGGGAGCATTCATTATTTTTGACCATGGCTTGTACTGAATTAAAGAAATAGGAAACGGGGTGATTTTTTAATTACCCAGCCTTGAGAAGGGTTGAATACATTTTACTCAGCCCAACGAATAGGTGCATTTACTGTTTACAAAACTACACACTAATAACTAAGACTTACCTTTATATTTTATTATTGTTACTATTACTATACAATATAACACTGGTTTATTTTGTGTTAAATAAACACAAAAATATTTTTGTGTTAAAAATGTTACCAAATGTTCCAAATGCAACAATTAAACTCTTACCCATCCTTTTACTGCCAAAACTTTGGCTTACACAACCCATTTCTCTTCGGTACCAACCGCTACCATAAATAAAAGACGCTCCCTAACGACGATCGAGTACAACTGGGGCTACATGCAATTATGAAGTGTACTTGTAGCACATTTTCATCATCCTGAAACCTGGAAACATTATGCCTAGCTAGATAGGCCACCTCGTAATAATAATAGTAATAGTACTATTACTATTATTTTTATTTATATTATTATTATTTAATAGTAATAGTAATAATAATAGTAATACCACCATCGGAGTTTATAACTACAGCATGCAGGATCAATTAGGGTACCTAAAATTATATCTACTGGTAACTAACCTTCCAAATATTGGGTTTAGTTGTTTAGGGACGAAATTTTCGCGATCCTTTAATTTTTGCTTGCCCAAAGTTACAGCGGGATAGGCGTCTGCCTGAAATTATGAAAAAAATTGAATGAGAAACGTAAGGTTTCCACATATTAGTTTCGATCGAAGCTTATCGATCAAAACGTCTTGTAAATTACCTGTAGTTCTTATTAAAGCGTTTCTCAAACGTTGCTTAATCAATGACAAAAAGATTTAATAAACAAATTTTTAACCATGAATATTCCTGGTTTCAACTTCAGTATCTTTCGTTTACCTGTTTGTTTGTTTATTCATATATTCATTTATTTTATAAATTCATTCCTTCCTTTTTTTATTTGTTTATATGAAACGATAAATTCACATTTAGCTGGTTAAATGTGAATTTATCGTTTCATATTATTTCACTGAGGATGATTCTGAAATAGAATTTGTTTATATATTTATCCATTTATTCATTTATTCATTAATTCTTTCATTCTCCTTTCCTTCCTTATCTATTCATATCCCTACTATTATTATTTTCTTTTTTTATTCGTTTATGTAGTTTTTTTATGCAGTTCGTCATGTAGATTTAAGAATACATGGCCATCGCAGAAAATTCTACTCTAATTTAAATACGTCATTATTAGTCAATTTGGGTATTAAATAGTTAATTCATGTTTTGCTTATATCAAATCATTTGTATTATCATTGTTAATCGATAAATCCACACTGACAGATTTCTTCTGCCCTTTTCAGGTACATACCTTGCCATTAATAAATTGGATAAAGAACAGTATAGGAAGTAACTGAATACGCAAATAAGCAGTTTTAACTTTCTACGCTGTTTTATATACTACCTATACATCATCCAACATTTTACATCGTTCTCTGCTTCTATGATCATTACTCACCTTGCCGTTAGGATCAGAAGGATGAAGATTGATTGCCTGCAACGCAACAGTAGGTTTATTGATTTAAACTTCGTTTAAAAATTTATACTTTATTTATATCCTTTTTTTTCGGCTTGTTAAAAGGCAAAATAAACTTATAGATGGAATGCAGTTTCCGGCAGTTTCTCAAACCTTTTGATTATCTACAAATGAACAGAACGATTGATAGACACCGGACGGACGGATCAAGTGTTGGACGAATCGTTGGCTAGCCGAAGCAAATAGATCTACCGATCGATAAATCAGAGCATTCGTCAATTGGTGGATCGCTGGACTATCTGAAATACGACTTTCTAAAGCTAAATAAAACCCGCCTAGTGGATTCAAAAAGCATAAGAATATCCGAAAAGCAACATTGTCAACGTTACCTTTATAACAAACACTCGAACCAGAACGTTTACAGGATCGTTGCTAGGCAACCTTCGAAACGTGCCGATCGCTGAATCAACTTCCACGTTTTTCGGTAGCGGGTACTGCCAGACTTTTAATGATCCCTGAAGAAAAATTAATGAATAAAGAAAAATCAATAAATTACCAGCGTAAGTCTTTGAACTTAGTCAGGGGTAGCTGAGTGTTTTCTTGTAATAAAGATTTGTTTGATGTGATATACATATTTTCCCTGGTAGAAAGAATTAGGAAACACGAATTTAAAGTTCTTCTCATATTTGCCAAGCATTCTTACTACTGTAAACGAAAAAATAGGAAAACCTTAAGCTTTCCAACCACTCTGTGTTCATCGTCGTCTTCTTCGCTGGTTTTCTTTCCTCGATACAAGGGGAAGGTATGAAGCCAATCGTTGAAGTTACTAAATTCAGGAACATTCTCCAACTCAATTCTGTAGATCTAAAAGGCATAAAGTTGCCGAGTTAGAACCTGACCAAATTGTAATACAACTAGCAGGAGCTGCGAAAGAAATGTACGAAATATGAATCTAGGAAAAAATAACCAAAAACTGCCCATTACCCAAAAGTAAATTCCCTTTACCTGGTAGTTTCATGATTTTTGCAGAGGTAGATACGGGGCGCTTTTCAAGATCAGGGAAACATAATACCATAAAAACATCAAAATCAAAGTAAAATAATCACATTAAACTTACTTTCATCAGAGGGATGTACTTCTTTCTTTCGGATCTCGAACTACATCGAACGACATCTACTTGAACATTTTTGTCTTTCTTTTTGTCTTTCTTGTTTTCTTTCCCTGCCTTTTCCTGCTCTCTCTTCTCTTCCTTTTTCATTTCCTCAGCTTCAGCCTCAATAATCTTCATGGTCTCGTAGTATCGAGACCACCAATCTAAGGTATCTTTGCTATCATCCTCTCCAGCCTTTTCTTTTTCCTTTTTCTTATCTCCTGAATACTGAATGGAAACAAAAAAATGAATCAGATGACATGTGAACGTTTGTCAAGCTCCTGTCCTCCGGAAAACGATTTCTGAGCAGCGGACGAGAATTGAACCCTCAACCTTCTCAGGACCGGTGAGGCGCTCTAACCATTGTACTACCAAGACTCAGTGAACTTAATTTCAGGTTCGTAATATGTGCTGCCATAGCGGAAGCATTATTATCAAAAAGTGGCTCCCACATGAAGAAGTTTCGCGTTCAGTATTCAAATCTGCTATTTACATTGAAAACACAGTCAACGTGGTTCATTGAAGTCCAAAGGCATGGTATTTCATGAAAGATTTTTGTGGATGTCTATGAAACATTTTTCCTTTAGTATTTGGCAAATTCTTGGTCTTAAAAATTCGTTATCATCTATGAACATGAGTTTTCTCATATTGCACATCGTTTTCCTTGGAACTAATAATACTATACCTGAGTATCTTTATCAATAATTGGTTCCTCAATGTTTACATTCACGTCCTGATTTTTAGCTGGAGACTTTGGATCCGTCCGAGTTTCATCTAAACAAAGTTTGAAATCTACAAGTTGTAGTGTTATAGTGTCATAGACAAATAAAGTGAATTAAGGTGAGGTTAGATGACGTTCAGATGAGGCGAAGTTAGATGAGGTAAAGTGAAATGAGCTGACAAGAGCTGGGGAGAGGTACAGTGAAGAGAGATGAATGAGGGTGAATTGAGGTGAAGTACGATGAATGGATAGAGGTGAGGTGTTGGATCCGTTTGAGTATCATCGAAGAAAAGCTTGAAACAGCTGAGTTCAGTGCTATGAAGTGACATAAAGTGAAGTAAAGGAAAGTAAGAGGAAGTGAATTAAGAACGATGTAAAAATGTAGGATACAGAATAGGCAGTATATAGAAAGCCTAGAAAGTTAAAAGGTTGGTAGATTGCCAAATTTATGTTGAAAAATTCTGACGTTTCGAGCAAAGGCTCTTCTTCAGAGAGTGAAACGTGAATTGATGTGTGTTTGAAGTGATGTGAGAGGGACTGAGATGGAGTGCGGTAAAATGAGGTGAGGTGAGGTGAAGTGAGGTCAAGGGAAATCTAGTGAGGTAAAGTAAGGTGAGGTAGAGGTTCGGTCCGGTGGGGTGAAGTGGAGTGAGGTAAGGTGAGACGAGGTAAGGTAAGGTGAGAAACACAACCAAATACGGAACAATACAAGCAACTAAATAAACATAAACTGTAAGCCCCAACTATCAATGGCTGGCCGTTAATGTTTATCTCACTTTTAACTTCCTGTATTGAAGCATCCTCCACTGGCTCATCATCTTTGGGGTGAAGGTAACGATGAAGAGAGTTCAAAGTGTGGATACCGACCAACGAAGATCGACCAAATGTATGGCAATCACGAACACGGATGGTGAGCGATGGGCAATAAAGATGGTTTTCAGGTAGATACTTAACGGAAAGCATAAATAACACATATAATGGAATCATTTACAAGACTAGAGGACGAGTAAGTGACGGCAATGGAAGAAAAGTGTAATAAAATAATTAATAAATAAAGAAATAAATAATAGTAAGTAAGAAAATCAGGAAAAACTCTGTACTGCCAGGTGTTCTTTTCTCATGAAACTAAGTCAAACCTGAGGACTATCGTTGAAAGAACAGGTCATATTACACGAAATCGCATCACAGACCATATCACATAAGCCTCGCATCAAACGACATCCAATCACATCTAATCCAATCCAATCCCATCCCATATGATGCAAGTGAATACTAGAGGGCATTAGTGGTTTAGAATCTAAAGCCAAAATTTAACAATTATTTCGTGATCCATGTCCACACTTTTCTATATACAACAATGGAATTGACAAATTCTTTGTTTATGGATCGCTTTTGTCTGTGAATATTAATGACGTGCATAATTTAAAGAAGGCAACCAACTATTTTATTGGTTCATCAGCACTTTAAGTATATCATTTATTTAATTATCAGTCCATTAACTAAAGAAACTTTAATTAGTTAATCAATTAAAGTTTTTAGTGATTGTTTATTTGACAATTACTTGTTAGTTGTTAAATAATATTTGGTAATTTATTTATAAGTTTAATTTTCTATGATTAATTTGTTTATTAATTAAACAATAATGATAAAAGTAGTTTTATCAATTCTTTTCACTTCAACCCTTTAACACTCAGAACAAAACAGAAGAAACGAGAGAACAAAGCCAAAACAAAGAGTGAACAGAGAACAAAAGAAAAAAATTTCATGCTCTGAAGGGTTAACAATCCAAGCGGCTGATTACATGAAACCGGTACGAAGTTAGACCGGCACGATTTGAATTCACTCTCGATATAAATCCTTATTTTAGTTTACATGAGGCCGGTTCGAAAAATCAAGTCGGATCGGTCTGGCTCCTTCCAGGTGCTGGGCCGACACGAATGGATTCAGACTGGTACGAAATCGGACCGCTGCGAAATTTTCTTCGTGAAAGCACAAATTCTGATAAAACCGGCCAATGCTATGGCGAAGAGCACGAATATCATTAAAAATTGGAATGGAAATGCTGAATAGGGTCCAAAATATCCGCAAGAATCTGGCTTTACGTTCATTCTGGTCGCGTGTAAACACTGTGGAAAGTTTTCACTTCCGTACCGAGTTTGTACCGGTCTCATGTAATCAGCCCCTAAGCTATGTCTTTTTTCCAACGGACAGTTTGGCATATTACACTATGCGAACACACTATTGGACCAGAATAGGAATAGACAGAATTGTGTCTCTTGGGGGCCCATTTTGCTTAAAGTCCCAACGGAATTCTATTTCCTTTACACTGTTTTGAGGCACAGATTGCCGAGAGCGAAAAATCTGTAGATTTGGTCAAAACAACTAGTTCCCGTATCCAGGAATAAGGATATTCAGAATAGGTCTAAAAGATTTTATCGTATGGGACAAGAATGATCCACAAAACATTATCTTACCACATCAAAAAAAGCGACCGGATTCTGAAAGTTGGGGTTTCGCCCGGCATTTTCAATAACAGTAGATTGAATGTCTTCACCGGCACACTCGATATCAACTTGAGGGCGATCGACCGTTTGAAGATTAAGGCGTTTCATTTCTCGAACACCCCAAAACAACACCTAAAAATGGATAAAATAAGCATTCCAGATGATAAACCCGTTCTTATGCCTGATAAACATTGGCACACAATTGATATAATTTATTTAGTTACGAGTTAATAATCTCTGGATGTGGCAACATAGTTGAGGAGAAAATTGGTAGAAAATTTGCCAGTTACGACAAACTGAATTCATTTGTACAGAATTATATTAAAATTGCGATGTAATTGTTTGTTTTGTTTTTTCTTTTTTTGGCCTGGAGAATTATACATATTTGCGTCAATACGTCAGCTGTCACTTTCAGAAACATCCTCAAAGTAATGCATGCAGCAAGATTTCTATGGTTAACCTATATTGCGAATGTCAACTCGAGAACTTGAGTTCATTCCAGCAAGATTCCAACTCAAATCTGTCCGCTTCTCTGCCAGTTCAGCTACCAAGTAAACTGGGAACCTAGAGTCCGTCTCTCCAAATGGTTAATAAAGGGACCAGTTTGAATGAGCGAGGGAAGTCATGATGAGAAAGGGAATTGGTTCAATTGCAGTTTTTCGTATCCAATTTTCTGCTTTTGTGTCGAAGATGATTGACACTTATATAGACACGGTCATTGCCTGGTTTCATACCGTGTGGAGAACTGGAACTAACGGACAACTCCGGAAGCAAGTATAAAAATATATGAGGTTTACTAAGTCATAACGTTGGCCTAGTACCACCAAATTCTGTAAGGATATTTGGAAAACCCAGGAAAAGTGTTTGGCAGACCAAGACCAATATCACCTCTCAGTTAACCCCACATATTTCCTTACTTCTGTCCGGAATTATTCGTAAGTCCCAGTTCTCTATGAGGTATGAAATCAGGCAATGCTGTTGACTCTTTATGTTTGGTTGCAAACTACGTTACCATTAACATAATCAAGGTACACTTTGCTAAACAGAGAAACAGATTACCCTTGGGAAATAGCCTCCAGCATACACAGGGTACGCCTCCAACCAAAAAATAGTTCGGTGAATTTTGGCACGCTGAAGGTAACCATGTCCGTCTTTCCCCTAACTCTTTCCCAATCTCACGATGGTTTAAACGGGTCCTTCAAGTACCAAGTTCTAGATCCAAGTCTACCGGGAACCGTGTGCTCACAGAATCCAATTCAAGTGCACGAGAGATTCTCGCTCGCTGTCGCATGAACCTCTCTGTCACTTAAATTGGATTTCACGAACATGCTGTTCCCAGTTGACTTCGTAGCTCGAGCAGCGGGTCCGAAACACGAGGATGTGGTTTGAATCCTGCTCAAATCAACTGAATTTTTCAAGTTGGCTTTCGTAGTGTAGGTTAACCATCAAATATTCTTCTCATCGCTGTATATTAAACTTTCATAAAAAAGGAATTATACAGTTTCATGAAAAATGCCGTCACTCTCATGTTTACATTAGAAAGACTGTGATTTTGTAAATACCTCAATCCTGTGTTTCTTCATAACAGGTCTGATGCCTTCGGGAACTCTGCATATTGGACCATCGGGAGTATTCTCCGGTTCAACCGCCGGGGGCATAAAGTTCGTGCCATCAGTAACCTAGAAGACCACCATTCGATGAAAGTCGAATCATTGTGGAGTGACCGGTACCAATTAACTGTAGCGTGATTTTGTTACGCTTACTCTGGTTCATTTTACCTGTAGAAGTTCGAAGGCAGCAAGAAGTTCCCCAGCTTTCTCTTCTCCGCAGTAAAGCTGGAACCATTCCAGGGCTGGTGGAAAGAATGGTTTCTCGTACGGTTCACAGGCCATTTTAACGATTGGTCGAGCGAGTGCGCGGCCAATGAATTCGGAGCCTGCCTAAAAAGGATCATCACACAGGAAATGAGAATTGTTATATGATGTTTGGTTCATCTATAGAGGACATGTTGAAATTTTAAATTGAAATGTATTCGAGAAAAAGAAAACAGTAGGTTGGGAAACCATAAAAAAGCTTTAAGTAATGTGCTCAAGTGCTTTGGAAATAATACCACTTTATATATTGCATGCCAGGGGTCCTCTTTAGTACAAAGTCCACGTAAGCAGGCAGTTGTTTGCTTACTTACACTCATATCTTTGTCAAATATCTCGACGACAATGGTTGGCGGATTCTCTGTAATTTCGGTTACATCACCCCACAGGAAGATGTCCTCAAAATTGATCATTTGATCCCAATTTGGGCTTCTGGTTTCCCATTTCACTACGCTCTCGGCGATATAGTGATTGAAAACAACCTTGGCAAAAGTGTCTGAAATAGAAATCAATAAGAGATAGAAAGCTACGTTAAATAATAATAAACCAATTCAGACGACTGCTAATGCTTGTAAACAATGTACTCGGTATATTAAATACGTACTTACATTTACTTCCGACATATGTATCTGTCACCATTTTTCAAGAGAATGTATCATTCATATGCATGAATGGAGGGATGGAGGTGTGGAGGTGTGGAGGGACTGAGTGACAGATAGCGAGATGTAGGGAAGCAGACAGGAACGGAAGGGCGGAACAGAATGATTGACAGAGGGGGGGAGAGAGAGAGAGAGAGAGAGAGAGAGAGAGAGAGAGAAAAAGAGGGGGAGAGAGATAGATAGTGGGACGGTTAGATGAAGAACGGGAGCAAGGGAGGAAGGATGCGAGGTTGGGAGGGAAGTGGGTGAATGGAAGCCATGAAGGGAGGAATACACGGAAGAAAGGAGTAGACCGACAAACCGATCGACGGGCAGATGATGAATGGACTGATTGAAAGATGATGATTTGGCAGACGGTTGGTTAATGAATGTATCATTGGATAAACGGATGATGATAAACGAATGGAGGACGAACGGATGATCAATGGATAGACGGATTGACGGATGATATGAAGTCAGACAAATGGATCCTGAATGTATGATCGGATGGACGGATGATGGATGGATCAAAGAACGGATAGACGGTTTGACAGATATATGTGTAAATGTTTTTTAAGGTGAGAAGGATATGGACTTTATTTACATCCATTGATCGCCCCAAGAATCGTTTTAAGCTAAAACGAAGTTCGAGCAGTTGAACTCCCTGGTTACAAGCTTCGTATACGAGATGAGACTCTTACCGGACAATCCGGACGTGTCACTGCCAATCAAGCTTCGCGCTTGGTACAAGTGGGATCTTAAAACAAACTTCTGTTTAACTACGAGATTAGAAAAGTAATTAGATAGAATTAACTTCTAAATAAGAAAGTCTACTAGGGAACCATGAAAGATCATACGCATCGGACAAACCTTTGTATACCAGATAATTTGGTGGAGGAGCCATTAGTTTATGAGCGTTCAGCGGCTACAAAGAACCAGAATAAAATAGATGAGCAGAAAGATGGTTACAAGTCACAAAAAAACCAACAAAAAATGTTTACCAGTTCATATCCTTTTGGCGCAACCTTGAGGTAGTCCTTCTTGTGTTTATGTAATCCCAACCAAACCATTATGTTAAGCTTACACTGAATCATCCAACCTTTCGAACCCTCATCACGTTTCCCTGGAAGCTAGAAGAAAATTGATAAAAGGTACAAATTAGAGAGCCACAATTTACGTCAGTAGGTTATGGCGTTACCTCAACTGCGGCAAAGCACACCTTTTTTCTTTAAAACCGTGTATCCCAGATCAGTTCAACATTGAAAGTAGGGGAAAAGAAAAATAACCTCCCTCATATTTCAACACTGAAGAGATATGCAACGAAACATCAGCTCTTTTTTATCGGGATAATTACTAGTTTTGTTTGTTTTCGGTCCTTTTTGAAATTAATTACCCGATCTTCGTATTTAGTGATACAGCTTGCAAAATGGCCGGCCTTGTATCACTGGTGGATCAGGATCCGTACATCCAGTCCAACTTGCATCGGTCAGACTAGAGTTTTCCAGTATAAAAATTCATCATTCCAGATTTCACATGTAAAAAAAAAACATCCGAAGTTGTTTCACATGTGATCACTTGTCAGTCACATGTAAACTACATGTGAAAGATATTTAAAACATGTTAAGTTAAATCGTGTACGAAAATAAACAAGTGAAAAATTTTATAATGTGAAAGACCAGATGATGGCCAAACCTCGTTGGGTTTTGTCCGTAACACTCAAAATTTGCAACCCCCAAACAATTCTCCGAATCCGCCAAGGTGCATGTCCCTTTTTGGTGTTTGGTATACGACAAAAAAAAAATTCGATAGGGCCGGCCAACCGCATTCTCAACTGAGAGGCTTGTTCACCAGCTTTCTGGTGATTTGTCTCTCAATGTTATTTGTTTACATAGAAACATGCCTTACCCGTAGGAAGAGAGTTTGCATTCGGCCTGAATCTCTGCCACATTCCTCCTCTGTAAGTGAATAAATGACGTGCTGTGCTGATACACGCGTGTACGCCACGCGCTTGTTTCCACACAACATCCAGATGAAGATATCGGGAAGACTGTCTTGAGGCTGAAGAAAATGTTGACAACGCACGCGAGCATTTATGCAATTGTTAACGAACCCTTCAGGAAAGACAACTGAAATACTGGGCAAAGTTAGATAGAAATTACGTATACTCCTCAAGCTTATAAACTCACAAAAGTTTTCTGAGCCCCTGACGGGAATCGAAAAATCGCGAAAATTCGGATGGTAAAACCAACGTAATCTTTTTCTTGTGTTTATACATCACTCTGACCCTGCAGAAAATACTTTAAGAAATTCATCGTCTTTAAGTGAACTGTTTCTAACTTGTGTTATCGCCTCCATGTATTTGACATGGTTTTTGGGTGAGAAATTATGAAGTCATTCACAAGTAATTTAGACCGTAATATTCTATACAAATAAAAGGTTACTGACACTGTTGAGAAACGTAGTTCCGTTGTCTATTCTGATTTAAAATAGTCACAAAGGATTATTTGAGGGTAGTTGGAGTTAGTTTTCTACTAACGTTTTCCTTCTCTATTCCTACTAATAACACTATGTGGTCAGACCCCTGATATATCCGACCCCTGCATACGGTGTCAACGTTTACCATTTGACCTATATGCCGATCAAATTTTGACTGCAAAATAAGTTTTTGGAGTCTGTGGAGAAAATTGAGTCAAAAAAGTGGCTTTTTGTCCTTGAAATATTTTGTTCAAAAATAACGTTTTTTTACTGTTTCTACCAACCGTTGGTATGAGCACAATAAAACTTGGTCCAGTTCAACTATGTTGACGCGATTTTATGTTTATTTACGTTAATTCTATTCGGTTTGACCCCTAAAATATCCGAATTCAGTGTATGGTGTAAACATTTGCCAATCTGGCCTGCTTGGCTTTGGATATTTGACTGACAATAACCGTTTTTTTATTCTGCGTAATAGAGTTAGAAAAGTAGTTTTTGGCGTGAGTAATATGTCAGAAAGGTTTGTTTTTGGCGTGAGTAATATGTCAGAAAGGTTTGTTTTTTCAACCGTTTTGTCAGTTTCCTCAGACTTTAACTAGGACATGATTACGTGAGGGCATTCAACATTAGGTTTTTGTCTTGCTTAAATACAGAATGGTCGTAGTTTGGACTCTAAACAAATAAACAAACTATTATTATATCGAGATATTCCCATTACTAAGTAGGCTTGGCAAATTGTCAGAAAAGTCTAATCACAATGCATCTTCAGCATTACCTCAGTGGCGATATTAAGCAACCTTTGAAGCAACCCATTTGCCGTTTTAATGTTCTCCTTCGTTGGGATGTCATCTTTACATGTGTTTTTCAATTCTGAAGCCACTTGGATGACTGCTTCCTTTAAAAAGAAAATTTAAGGCAACATAAGATGTACCTGTGTGGATGTATTTGTTGCGTGGTCGATCCCTATCTTGGACTTTGATTACGATTTCGAAAGGAAATCAGATTAACAAACATCCTTTTATCAACCACTAAAAAATTAACTTATTTAGTATTCTGTTAAGAATCTGGTTCTTACAATTTGATGAATAGAAAGTTTTAATCTTTTCTCATCCAGTTTCGTTCTGCCGACGTGAGTCGCTGTCGGGACAGATTTCATTATGTGAAGATAATTCCTAGAAAAGAATGGAATAATGCTTCGTTAATGTAAAAGATAACTCTTTTCCTAACACTTTTGGGACGGCTTGGGTTACGTAAGATCCAACGGTTATTCTTCCGGATTTTATCCAGTACAAATTGGCGAATCAAAAGACAACACGACTGTTCCAATTTGTGTGGAATATAAAACGATTATATCTATAAGTTGTATAATCGCGTTAATATATTTGCCTATTACGCGGGACCCTCTTTCCATATTTTTGGCAGGGGAAGTTGCTTTTCTAAAGTACTACGCAGGATCGCATAATAAGCGGAACTCTCGAGGTCTCGGCTACATAAATATTGGCCATATTCATGTCACCTGCCATTGTGCTATCCAGACGTATCACCATTTTACCAAGTTTATATTTACTGTATGTAATCATTTCAAAGTTATTTGTTCTCAACTAACGTGCACCCATTGATGAGCTCCCCAAGAACTCGGCTCAGCCATTTGTCTGTGTCGGGTAAATCCATCTTAACTCTTTCCAAGATGTCAGTAAGACCGTCCTCCTGCATGAATTGAAAATAAATTCAATTTTACCCTTTTTGAAATTTCATATGTCACGATCTTTCAACTGTAAAAAACCCTTTTCAAGTATGAAAATGGAACATTCTAGCAAACGCGAAATGTTAATTTATATGCAGAGTGCGACAATTTTTCTAACGTGAAATAACTGGCTGGCTTGTAAAATGGCCGCGAATTTCACATAAGGAGCCTTGTGGAGTGAAAGATGATTTTTACAAACAAAATTGTGAGTACATGTTCAGAAACGTATTTCAAGAGTAAAATTTATCATTTCGTGCATGTATTAAGCAACCGATTTCACATGTGTAAAACTTTATCTTTAATCAATCCTTTAATTTAATGCTAAGCTTTCAACCTGTGGACTCAGGACTTCATTAGAGTTCATCACTTCATTAATTAAGTGTTGCAGTCTTGCGTGATTTCGAACAGTTGTTTCGTATATGTGACGTGAGCCAACGAACCGTTGGCAATTGCTCTGACGAAGTCCTGAGTCCACAGATCGAAAGTCTAGCATTAAAATAAAACGTGATGTTCCACAAACTATACATGATATACTTTATCTTTAGTTCCAATTTTCTTAGGGGCTGGACCAAACGTGACAAACAGTATTTTATCCTACAAATAAACATCTATGCTTTCATTTTAAACTCCGACGTTTAAGGATGGCGTATTACCTGTGTGAAATTACTTTAGTTACCCCGACGTTTCTTCCCTTGCTTGTAAATTTTTACATCAGTTGATTTCACTATTAATCTCTGATTGAAAACATTGATTAGATGCACTTAAAGAGGAAGTTGCGTACTCACAAAGCGCTCGCAAATCTTGTGGATAATATTTGAGTTGTACAAGCGACGTCTGTGATCTCGCCAGGGGAATTTGATGTGAAGACATGGCTTACGGTCCCCCCACGGAATGTGGTAATAGTGTCGGTTGTTTGTAACTGGACGAGCTGGCGGGGACAGTGAGTTGATGGAGTGGTTTTCTTCTGCTTCTCTAACACTCTTTTCGTCCGTCTTGTCAAATAACTGGTTTCCCAAATTTCCTGTCAAAATTCCAAAGTAAACTCATCATTTCAGCTTTCCCTGGTGACAGGAAAGGAGTTAATCGCTTAAGGAGTTATAAGTTTCACGTGATGCAAAAGTAGTGCAATTAAGCTTCTCAGTTTCTATTTGGAGGATGTGAAAAGGAACATAAGTGTACACGGTGGCATTATTTTCATGGCATGTGGTAAATTGACATAGTTTGGTACGACAAGATACACTACGGCATATCATGGCACAGCATTTGATGGTATAGTATTGTGGCGCGGTATTGCATGTAATGGTTATGGTATAATATGGTATCATTCGGTATAGTAAGTGACAGTATAATATGGTACTGTATGGCATACCATGTCATGGCATGTATGGTGTGGTATAGCAAAGTATAGCATGGTACGGTGTGGTATGGTGTGGCTTGGTATGACATGGTATGGTATGGTAAGAAGTGGCATGGTGTATTATGGTAAAGTATGAAATGACACGACATATGATATGTCATGATATAGTATATTATGAGAAGGTATTGTAAGTGATGGCAGGGTAGGGCTGAGTAAGTTAGGATAGGGTTGGGCACGGTTTGGTGTGATATGGTATACGGTATATATTGCACTTCACGTCTTGTTTGGCTCTGCTACGTTGGACACATAATGTGTCCAGCACCATGTTAAATTTTGCATGTAGTACTTTGTGTTATTTAATACTGTTAGGTCTATATACGAACTGACCAATCGTCATTTCAAACTGAATGTTTTTATCTCCAACTTTCCGGTCAATCATCGAGGCTTCATAAAGACAGGCAAACAACAGGAACTGTTCAACTTTACCAGCAGCGGTCTAAAAGAGGCATGTATAAAATACATAGAAACCAAATCCTTAACTCATGATCGCTATACCTTCTTTTTGGCGAACTGCTTATCCACCACAACCTGTAACACCTTCATTACCATCTCCACCTCCACGTCTGTTTCTAACTCTAACACTAACTCTACTTGAACTCTGACTCTAACGCTAATTCCTGCCCCAAACACAACCCCAACCAAACCTCAACTTCCACCACAAACCCAATCCAACCTCTTACTTTAACTGCAACCCAATTCAAACTCTGATTTTAACCCTAACTCTAAGTTAAAGAACTAGCCCTAACTCTCTCTATCTCTTACTCTGTCCCTAATTTTCTAAGCTTTTTTATATCAAGGTTTTGAAGGAACACATTCCCCATACCTCTGAGATAGGTGCCGTCCTTTCAACTTCGACTTGCTTGATTCCAGAATTTGAAGCTGATTCACCAGCTTTTGCCTGCACAGCCATGAGAAGACGACCACGGTAGGACACCCCTTCGCCCTAGATGGTAATTATGGAAACCAATTAGTTATGACGAAAAAGCGAAAGAATATAACAATTTTAAACCAAATTTGTCTGAACCCTAACAGAGGGAAAAATAGGGGAAGAAAATAACAACACCAAAAGTATAACCCCTTTAGTCACTATATTGGTAACGAGGGCTCATAACCAATCAGACCGTACTTCATTTGTGACATATCATCCTATCTGTATCGTTTATGGCGCGAAAATATTGATGTTTATGTAAAATTTCAAAACGAGTTGGAGAGCTTTATTTGGACTACTGCGGTTTCCCCACAAATGAAGAAGAAACAAATCCATTTACCTGATCAAAGAGTCAACCCTACCGCAGCAATGAACAATCGGACAATAGCGAAGCGCACAGATGATGTCACTATCGTCAATTTCGCAATGTTTGTCCGCATTTTCTCATGAATTCTAAGTCCAAACAATTGCAAAAAAGGTCATTTAAGAATTCTTTACATTCTATCTTGGTTTGTTTGTCCGCATTGTGGATTTAAAAATAGCAACTGGGCGAAGAGCTGTTGCCTTGATGCATCCTTGTTCCTTCACTTCAGATGAAGACTCGAAGCAACGAGTTAAAAGTACATGACAAAGAAAAATAATTATAAAAATATCTTTTTTACTAACCAACCCGTTGTTTAGATCATTGTACTCATCAAAAAGTGTATAATCTCTGGTGGAGCCATATAAGTTGACCCAACACGGCCCGAAGGTAGGCATAAATCCTACAAAAAAGTGAATAAGAAAGCAGCTTGAGATACATGAAGTTAGTATGCTCAACACGGTCAACATGGCGCCAATCCGTGTGACGTTTCGTTATATGTTTGTAAGTTTATACACGTCCAAGATGGTTGACGATTCCGGAAGATGAAAGGATGTTCATCAATAAGAGAGCAGAGTAAAAATATAACATAAAAATTAATACGAAGCAATCTAAACAAACAAATCATCACGCTGCTTCAACTACAATCAACCTGTACAAGTTTGTAAACAACAAACAAAATAACATACCATCAATTACTCAAAAAAAAATTAGCAAAACGTTTTTTTAAATAAAGAAAAACTAGCAAACAGGACGTTCTAGTAGTGGCAGATTAAGAAGAGAGGGAGCACTTTGGGCACGGGCCAGATCCCTTATGATTTTTGAAGGTCTTGTCATTTTGGAAGATATGTGCTAAAAAGCTGCACTTTGGAAGGCCCATTCCTTATAATCATATGGAAAACCTCTACTGCGTTTCATCTGTATAAGCCACAGTTAACTATACTAGTGAAAAACAATGTAAATCAGGATTGCATGCAAGTCCGCAACAATCTGATTTTGTAGTAAACAAAAATCTTAAAACTTTGTGTTTGTTTTCTTGTTATTTTATCCCAACAGTTTTTTCTTCAATACGAACCCCGTTATTATCTTCTTAATTTTTGATGGGGAATACGAGAGGAGTTAGACTTGAGACAATCACAAACGTGCCAACGAGCTCCGCTCGTTTAATCCACACCTGCGCGTTCCGGTCTTACACTTACCGTTTTCTCCATCATTTGATATTGTCGACAGGTCAATGAAATGTGTTCCTATTACTTCATCGGAGACGGGGTCACTAGGCATATCAAAACAATAATTTAGGATGTTAATTAGCAACCTCTTGAATACAGTAGTTGTACGAGCGATTTACTAATAAACCAAAGACAAATGACTAGCTAACGCTTTTACTTCTTAAGGTCCGAGAAATTGATAAAAAAGTCAACAAAATCTTTCTTAACCTTTTGCTTAGATTCCAAAAATCATAATTTCGCGTCCAAATTCGGAACAGGAAGCTTGTGACAATAGCAAAAGTTGAGATAGTCCATTGAAGTCATATGTTTAGGTTGTTGGATTTAATCGAATTAATGGCCTAAATCACCATAAATAAGACGCTGAATCCACTCAATAAAATTTATCGATTACATTTCTTTAATTGAAACAGTGAAGACGGCGTTCTTCTGATCAAACTATTTTATTTCGAGCTTTCGGTCACTAGACTGTGACCTTCGTCAGGAAGAAAAGATTTTCCTTTTCACAGTCTGGTGACCGAAAGCTCGAAATAAAATAGTTTGATCAGAAGAACGCCGTCTTCACTGTTTCAATTATGTCTATACCTGATCGCGCTTCATCTATATTTTTACATTTCTTTAGTTGTTCAAAGCACGAATATTCTATTCAACTACCATCTCCAACTAGATGACGATCCAAACACAGGCGATAACATAGCAGTCTAACCAAAATACAATGCAAAAACTGAAATCATGATACCTGTCTTTCAGCTGCACTTTAATTCGACAACACAGAGGTGGAAACTAAAGAACAACCAAACAAGTTTATTCTTCATAAATATCTAAGCTAATTAAGCAGTTTGTCAAAATTAAAAGACCATGGAAAATAGAACAGCCAGTTTTGAGCAAAAAGACTGCCGTTAAGGGCGAAATTCTTCCAGAGTGAAAGTTTGATGTTTTGTTCTTGAAGACTGGATTTTTCTTGACACGTCGGTTTCTTTCTCCTTATTCGGCAGTTCCATTTCCTATTTTTTGGTCATTTAATGGGCAGTTCAAGTGGGAATTCTTGAACCAAATATTAATCGATAACTCACGGAGACATTATAAAAGCCAACTATTTCGAGCTAAAATCTAAAATAAGTGTTACGGAGTATTTTTCTTTCTCTTTTAACAACTTATTCGCAACTATATTCCCCTTTTGATGATTAAAATCGTCTGGCATTAGCCAGAGCAAAATAATCTGGCGTTAGCCAGAAATATTGAAAATTCAAAAATTTGAGACGTCCCCATAAATTCTTATTTACCGTTAACCTCTTGACTACGAAACGAATCCTCCGAATCTAGTGCAGTGCTCTGTCAAATCAGCTACGAATGCCGTTGTCAAGACCATGGTCATGAATTATCTATACATATCAGGGGAAAAGCTGGTGAAGTGAAGGATTTTGAATTTTCCTTAAACATACCCTTCACTTCACCGGCATTCCTACCGATATATACACTGGATTCGTGACCACGTTCTCGGCAACGACCTTCGTAGCTCAGTTGGCAGAGCACTGCACTAGATTTCCTGGGTCGCGGGTTCGATTCCCAACCGGAGGCCCTAGGGTTGCAACTTTTCGCAACTGGAGCCCGATTGGGTCTCAAAATATATCATTCTGACACTCGAAAATTTCCTTCGCCAAATATAATATAATTTTCAATCATATTTAGCGTTGGTATATTTGAGTAATAAGTGAAGCGCTGACAGGATTTCCGCGAAATGTACCATAAAGGTCTACAGTAACCTTAAGATGAATGTGAAATATATGGCGCAAAAAATGAAGTCACCTGGACTGTCCGGAGTCCCGTAACGCAAGCGTCTGGGGGAACGGTAGAAGAGCATTCGATCAAGGTGGCTTTTTAACAGGAGACTGGTAACTAAATTGGCTCAACACGCATGCGTAAATAGTGATCCTGTCAAATCGTTATTCTATCACGACAGCCCCGACCGCGTCAGCACAAATATCAAATTTTTGGACGTTTGCTTTGGTGAATTTCTTTACAATTTGATAAATAATGCAAACACAATAATGCAACAACATATCGAATTTTCAAAATTTTTCATAAGACAGAATGTTTTAAAATTCACGAAGTTTATTGCAAAAAATCTACCTTGTCAACCTCCCCTGATATTTTATTATTTTATTTCTCAGTGGAAAATGTAGCCTCATAAAACTGATTTTCACAAAAATTCACCGACGAAAGCCGAACATAATGTGTCTTAAATGTGATAATCGTGAAAATATACCCATGTTCCGACCCTATTGTTATCACCTTAACAATCAAAAATTGTACAATTCGATAACTATCTCGTGTTTGTCGTGATTCTTCTACAGTTTGACACACTTTATACTGAACTTACAACTATGTTAAAAATAGAAATGCCCATAAATGGAGGCCATACTGATTGCATCCTGTAAACATAGAAACTATAGGGAGCCTCCGCTCTGGCTCTATGGGCGGCTTTGAAACTTACCAACTCGGCAAAGACAACTTTCTGGTTCCAAGCAGGTCGGTATGTGTGCTTCTTTACTGAGGTTCTTTGCTAAAATCAAATAATGCAGAATAGAAAAAAAAATCTGTCGAACAGCAAAGCTCTTGTGAGGATTTTAGGAAGACATGACGAAGACACGAATCAAGCATCTCAATCATCAGCAAAAATGAAACTTTACAGGTTAAAATATTCTACGATTTCGAATCGCTTATTGATTGACTGTCAAAAGGTAACGAGTAAAATACGATTAATAATTGTTCTGAAATGCGACTGTTATCGCAAGCCAATTGTCTTTCTCAAGACAGTTGTCTTTCTTAAGCAGCGCATAGACTTGAATCATTACATTAACGTTACGCAAAGAAAGAATAGCACAAAATCGTGGTACAAATTGCTTCGAATTGGTAAGCTGCGATTAAACTCGATTTTAGAAGCATCGACAGGTTCAACTTACCGTATGTCCAGCAAAAGAAACTCTCACATATGGATTTGCCAGGTCTCTAACCTAAACATCGGAAAAGTGTCATAATTCTCAGAAACAGGGTCTAACATATAACCTTAATGATATCACATTTGTCCAGGCAACGACTTCATCTAAAAATACAAGGGAAGGTACGCCAACCTTACAACAAACAAAGAAAAACACGCTTTTATTACCTCCCCAGTAAACACCTTTTTAACATCGGCCATCAATCCTGCGTTCACTAGAAAGAGAACAAGTAGTTATGAAAAAACTCTTTAAGCATTCATAATCCAAGCCCTCGAAATCTCTAGCCCATGTCTCGTGTGACCACGACGCAGTGATTATGCGACAAACGAAAAAAGTTAATATTTGAATACAGATAGTTTTATGCTGAACCGAATACAGATAGTTTTATGACGTACCGTAAGATAGCAAAGGTTTTATTGTTTTACAGAATTTGTGTAGTTAAAAGCAACAGTTCGACTTCAATGAATGTCCTCCTGCTAATAAAAGGATCAAAGATCGTGATGAATTCGCAGCGGGAGCACTGCTAGAGTGGAAAAAATTAACCCCTGGGATAATCGATTCTAATTCGAAACAGCTTTCTTCTGACTGATCCTGCCAAAGCTTAGGCTAAGCTACTCCTAGACGTAGACATTGGTAAGCTCAGCAGTTTTCAACGCTGGGTTGTATCCTGACTGTGGATCCGTCACTGAAAGAACTAAACGAGGGTGTGGAGTATAACTCCTGGGAGACCAAGAGTTCTACCTTTGCCGAGTAAAGTCGTCGATCTGGCGTTAGACAGAGTAGAATACTAAGGTTTTAGTCTTCCAAAAACGAAGAATACAAGGAACTAATTAGTTTGGATTTGAAACAATCTTTAACTCTTCGGTGACCGACGGCCATACCTTTGGCGAGCAAAACCTTCTCGCGTTAGCTATAGAGAGCAAATCTCTGGTGTTAGCCAGAGGAAAATACTAAAGTCTTAGTGTTCAAAAAACGGACGATACGGACATCAATGAGTTAAATCATTTTTGAATAAATTTAAATCTGCATCGTCCATCTTGAGTAGTAAACGAAAAAGTGTTTGCGGGCTCAGGGCATGCTCCTGTGATTTCATCACACATTATTTTTAAGAGCCTCGTCTTCTGGAACGAAACGTCATTCAAGCTTCCCATGCATGCACGTACTTCTCGGTAAGCCTTCTGCTCTGTATATTTTGACGATAATTTGGGCTTTCGTTCGTTCGGCAGGAACGCCGTCTGGTAAGAGAAGATTACTATAGAAAGCATACAGAATTAAAATACTTTAGAAGAGACACAAACGCGGAGGAAATAAATAAACCAAAAAAAACAAAACAAACAACCTTGCAAATAAACAAACTAAAGATACAAACAAAAACCTGCTATCTGTTGAGATACCTACCCCTGAATATCTTCGTTGTTCTTGGTTGGTGGCGCATCCTTATTAAAAAACCCCAGAATTACTGTCAAAGCTGGAAGCTTAACTCATTCCTATCGAGACAACTCTCTTTGTCGAGTGAAAGTTTCCTACCTTAACAGCGTATCCTTTACCAATTACTGCAATATCCACTTTCAAATAACCCTACAAAAATAAGCACTTGTGAAGCTACTGATACGGGGCAAATACCAAGGTTTCATTCACCTGTAAAACAGTCAATGTAGTTTTAAGAGCATACCTTTACGCCGGCTCCAGTTGCCCCAAGGGTTTCATCTGGATCAGTCAGTATCGCCCATCGACTACAAAACCTATGATCTACTTCAGCATATACAGTCCCAACATCCAGCTAAGTTAAAAGAAAATAGAATACGCAATAGCAATTGACAGGTGTCTGAACAAGGTTAGAGAAAAGTCAAAGTAATCAAATTCTTTTTCTGGGTATGTATGAAACGTTACATAAACGTTTACACTGTTATTGCATAGAGCAAATTCATGTTCCGAGCATTGAAATCCGCTAGGTGCCTCTTCTAAATTTATAGGATTCAACTGTATGTCAACCACAAAAAGTATTCACCTTAAACGATCCAATTAAAGATCCTTGGGACACTAGACTTCTACCTGTAAAAACCTTAAATAAAGCAATGATAAAAAGTTATTGATATGTAATAGGTAAAACAGGAGCAGCCAAGCTGTGTCTGATTTACAGCTATCGATTAAACATCCATTTCTTTTCAATTTTTACTCGTGAATTATTAATGAGTTTCATAAATAACATTATAAACCTCATTAATAATTGATGACGAAAATTCAAAAGAAATTAAGGTTTAGTCAGTTTCTCGGTACCATGATAACAGAACTGATTAAATAAACATCAGTTCTGTGCATTTACAAACACTAGTGTCTGAATCAACCAGTTTCGCATCAGTTCCTACACACGCAAATTGAACTTTTAAGGGGGTGAATGACGTTTAACTTTTCTTTCTACAGAATATTAATCGATAATGTGGTAATAATGGACGTTTTATAAGTAGTTCACAAAATGCGTGTCCGTTCTGGATCGAGCTCGTCGAGCTCTTTTCCTCGGAACTACCTAGACAAAAAGGGGTTGTATTTCATTTGATCCCAATATAGTGTCTCAACCCACAGGAGTAGTACTTGCTGTAATGCTAGTTTCAACATAGTTTCAATATAGTGTTTCAACCCAAAAGTGTAGTACTTCATGTAATCGCAAGATAGTGTCTTGACCCACAGGAGTAGTAGTTGCTGTAGCGCTAGTATACTGTCCCGACCCAAAGGCTAGAATTTCATGTAATATAGTGTCCCAACCAATAGGGAAGTACTTCATGTAATCCCAATAAAGTGTTCCTGCACCAGTATTCAGTTTCTTCTAACAAAACCAGGCTGTATAAACGTTTATGTCGTGTAGAAAGTTACAAGGTTGGTAGACTGCCGAATTTATGTAGAAAAATCCTGACGTTTCGAGTAAAGTGAAAATGAAAAGAAGACTTTTCACTCTCTGAAGAAGGGCCTTTGCTCGAAACGTGAGAAATTTTTTGACATAAACACGGTAGTCTACCAATCTTTAACTTTCTGCGCAGCTTTACATACTGCCTGCGCAGCATCCTATATTTTTTGAACGCTTATGTATATACCTGCAGATTGATTATCTTGTCGAACAAGACCGAAGAGGGCATCTTGAAGTCAAAGACAAAGAACTATACAAAGACAAAATTCAGACCTTTATCTAAGGTATTTCTCAAACACAAACTCCCGAGGTCATTCCACCAAACGGAAACCAGAGTTTGCAAGAGATGTCGGTGGTAACTGCTGAGAGGAACAAAGGAAGTGAAGCCATTGTTGAAACTAAAATAGCAACTTATTTTTCCGTCGTGAACCTGGTTTTTACCTCGTCCCAGAACGGACAATTGGTCTGCACCTTCACAGCTGTATGCTTCTTTTGGTTGCCAACGGTTACGGTACATACGGGGTCCAATTGAGTTCCAGCTAATTCACGGCATTCTAAAACGCGAACTTGAACCTGAGAAAAAATTAACAATTAATGAGTGACTGAGTCTACTAGAATTGCGAATTGAGTGTAAAAAGTTGTGTGGTTAAGAATTCTGTTGCAGAAGAAGTCGGTGTGGTGTCTATTTATTCGCTCGACATTTTACGTTCCCAGAATCAGCCAATCAACTTAAAGAAGGGATTCCCTTCACAACTTTTATAACCAGTGGAAATCAGTCTTTGCTTATATGAGAAATGAATCTAAATGTTTAGACATATCTACCAACTAATGATAATCCAGGTGATCTGACCACAACCAAAAGGCCTGGGACTAGCAGCACAAATGAAATACAGTTTCATATCTTTAATCAATTGCAACGTTCTGTGTCTTTGGTGAGACTGTTTGAAACTTTGTATCAGTGTTTAGTAAAGGGAAAGTTATTTCCATTACAAACTTAACAACAAAATTTAATATAGTTTATGAGATATTAACTAATTTAATTTAACATTAAAAATGGATTTCTATTTGATAACTAGTCCCAGTCCACTTTCGCGTTTCCAGATAACCTGGATGATAATGATAATGAATATTTTTTAATCCCAAGAGTATTCTCGACGCTGTCCTGGTAGCAAACACCCCGTGAATGGGAGATTTTTCACGTCCTCGTGATGACATTAGTACTTATGGCGTAGAAAACGTTTGGAATTTTTCATCGAATAACATTAACATACAAACTGCAATGACTTAAAATGTTAGAGTGACAGAAAAAGGAATATGTAGAGTTAAATATAACGGCAATGATCCATAGTTTCCCTTCAACTTTTAACATCTAATTACTTCGTTTATAACCGTCGTCGTCGCAGCTTGCGTAAGCTCCCTAATAATTATGGTGACGATGGTGATAATGACGATGATGATGACGATGTTAATATATATATAGTATTGATGATTATTACGATGAAAGTAAAGTTAGCAAAATGTTTTTGATGGTACTGATGATGGTTATGGAGGTAATTGTGACGAACATTGACAACAACAAGAAGACAACGACACTGACTTGGTACTCTTGTTCTTTAACGAAAGTTTTCTTTCGCTCACGTACTCTTGGATGGCCGAGTCTAAAACAAAATATCACCATCATGAACGCAAATCGTGGTTTTAAAGACACCGAAATGGCTCTGCCAGAAATGAAAAAATCATTTTGTTTCAAAGGAAGCTGGTTTGCTTATTTTTATTTCCTTTAAAAGTGGGATCCACTTTTGTCATCCATGTTTCTGCAAATTGCAAAACCAGCAAATATCGGCGGAAGTCTGTTTCCGCAACAGTATTTCCTAGTTTCAACAGGACTTTATTTCAGCCGAGGCTCACGTAATTATTAATTAAATTTAATTAATTAAATTCGATCATATCAAACGGAGTCAGTAATAAGTGAAAGCAAAGTGTCGAATTTTAGAATGACACAGGACAACCAGGACCAGTTGCGAAATATGCAACTCTAGGTCTCCGGCAGGGAATCAAAACCGTGATGCTGGAAATCTAGTGCAGTGCTCTGCCAACTGAGCTATATAGGAAGGGCGTTGTCGAAAGCCGAAGCAGGAGTTCTGCATTTATGTAGATGGTAATTCCGATAGAATGAATGCCAGTTTATTCAAGGAATGTTAGGTATGATACTCTATCTTATGAAATGAAGTCTCTAATAAGCGAAAGTAAATTTTCGAGCATTGTAAAATTTACTTTCGATAGATAGAGACTCTGTTATTATTTTACTCTGGCTTACGCGACATCTATTTGCTCGTCGAGAAGACATTCTGTGGGAAAAAGCTTAACCCATGTTTACAATTCTGTTGCGAATGTTCCAATACGTACTGCAGAAGCTTTTTTAACATTGCCTCGCCAATCAGAAATCTGGGTCACGTCCTTCCCAAAACATAACCAATCAACACACAGTACCTAGTACGATCAAGACTGACAGAATCATTGACATTCGTCAGAATGCTGACATTGCTTTGACTCTTGGACGGTCTAGGATTCAGATTCATCATTTGAAGATTGACATGCGACAGTCTTCGTTCTTCAGCCGTAATCCGAGGTGTGACACTGTTGTAGTTCACGACAGAGTTTGCTCCATCTGCATGGTCTCTGTTGCCAAATATCAATGGTTGTATCGTTTGTTTGATAGGCTTGTCCGACAGCGAAACTGGGGAAGACGGGTCTTCCCAGTCCCTTACTGTATCCACATTGGCATCAGGGGGGTCGTACTGCAGCTCTAGTATTACCTGAGCCTAACGAAAAATGTACATATAACTTTGAAACGTGATAAAATGAACAATATATATAAAGGTTGGCAGCAAATGCATGTTGGTATTGTGGGAAGATAATTTATGTATCTGTATGTACATGGAAAGGTTTAAAGTTAACAAACAGCATGTGAATAAAGTTCTATGTAAGTTTAAAATGGATCCAATGTGTTTCATGCTCGTCCTTGTTACAGACTACTAAGAACGCTCAGATCATTACCTTTAATCCAATGTTCCTTGTGTCCACCAAACTCTCCTGTATTTCCAAACTACCATCTTGAATTAATTTCTGCAAGACCATATGAAACACGCCAATTAACCTGAAATCAAAGCAAAAAGCTTCGGATTTGTCGTTCCATCAATGGATGGCTAAGAACAATAACTGCTCCTATCTAGACTCAAATCTCAGGACCAGTTTTTGGCGCAGGATTCAGATAGAATGAAATAGCTGCTGGATAGTAACGGCTATTCATTTCCGAGATCATTAACAGTTTTCAGAAATCACAGCTCACCAAATGTAAAAACAAGCTCTCGAAGTAACTGGAAAAAGTAGCAGGTCCTCCAAGGTAACGGTAAATTTCCAAAACATTTCATAATTTCTGCAAATAGTTGCCTTTCGAAAGGAAAGGAATATTACCGAGACCTTTCAGTTCTGGAAGTAATGATGCGTACAAGGTCAGGGAATAAATAAACAATTATTGGATAAGGATTTTTGTGGTCAAGAATTATCAAGGTCGATCGCGAAAACCGCGTTATCAGCCAAAAATTAAACTTTATAATACTGACTGAGTGACCTGCTAATGACTAAACTTTCTGAACTTGCAAAACTTTGCTTCACGAGCGGTTTCCCTTGTTCAACATAAGCTGCGAAAGTAGGGAATCACGGGGGCAATGTTTCCGTCCAATATTTGATTCGTTCCAATTAATTTGTACCTAAAAATGTGTTAAAGCGATAAATTAATTTGAGGATTTACTGGTCCAGTCTGCTTTTTGAGATACCCATTAAAACTGCGCAGACTTCCTTAAACTTGTTTAAATCTGAATTCAGTTAAAGTAAAGAAAGTTAATGTAGTCTTTCCTATGATAACCTAGAAAAGTAACTGCAAGCACATAGAATTTTTTTAAAGGGCAGAAAAATTGTGCGACTTGTAGCAGAACATTATTTTTTAAAAAAATGTTTTTTTAAAAATCTGGAACATGAGGAATTTTTGGTTGTAATGACACATACCGTAATTATGCCTCCCCTTCGCGTAATTATGCCTCCCCGTAGGGTCCTACCTGTCATCAAATATCTTGTTGAAGTTGAACACAGCAACTTTGATAAATTCGCTCGGGTCCAGCGGATCAACTAATGGCCATTCAAACTCCTGTGGAAAAGAAATATTAGGGAAAATATTAAGAATACTTAAGAGGCATAATGGGTGTATAATTTATTATCATACGGCAACTTTCGTTTTCCGGTCTGTACGCAAAATGACGCACGTTGATTGGCTGCCTACCTGTGCAAAATGTTTTTCGTACAGACCGAGAAGCAGTTTAAGGTGCGAAATGTGAGTTCCTAGTCTGATTTATACATTTTTCGGCCATATAATAAATTCCTTATTAACCGAGTGTGAGGTGTGCGCGGGAAAGTATTTGCCAGAGGATTTCGTACAGACCGAGCGACGAAGGAGCGAGTTCTGTACGTAACTTCCCTAATCATTCTAGCCTCTCGAGAAAACTATACTTGAACCAGTACTTCGCCGGGCCCGGCGGGAAATTTTGTTGATTGCCTGGTCGGGTGTCACGTGCAGGAAATATAAATGTTTACGCCTGACAGGGTTGGGGCCACTAATTAGTAACGAATAAGGAGTTGCAGAAGCTAAGAAAACAGAGTACTTCTGTAACTATTCAAATATTAATCTCTACTTCTGAAATTTGGTGCGATTGTTCGATGATATTCTCCCTAGCTGCGAGGAATTTATTTTTCTTGTATGTCCGGAGGTGCGGAATATGTTGTTTACTAGTAAAAATCATGCAAATCCGCGGAGGCAATGGTAACCGCAAGAACTACTACGGAGAATGGGTGGCCCAGAACCCCTTGTTTTCGTCAAGGCCAATTTTGAGATTCCTCTAAATCAAATGATGAGAAATTGTTGGGTGGGGGGAGGCAAGAACCAAATTTCCCAATACATTACATTAACAGTCTTCCAATACTTACCTAAATTATTCCGCTCATTTAAGCAGTAAATGAGCTTCAAACATGGAGAAATTAGCGTTTTAGAGACCTACAAATTCAAAACTTTTCCCAGAGGGTATTTCACCTAGTTCCTATAAATGGCTGCTCCTTTGGATCTCAGTGAGTTCGTTTACTTCCGACCTTCCCAGTCACTTTACCCCGACTTTGCCGTTGGCAAAAAAGCTTTACAGTTCATCCTACCTCATTCCACTCAGCCTCTGAACAATTCTCGCAAACTCGTGTTTGATGTGTGACTCCTGTAAAAGGAATTTCG
>JBAHVQ010000337.1:0-11605 GCA_036872915.1 Nanipora kamurai | reverse complement strand
GGTAAATCAGAGCCTTAGTCATTCATACCCAGAGCACATGGAACCACAGGGGAAAAGTCCTTGTCCTAATACCCAACTAAGACGTATCACGAAGAGGTAAATCAGAGCCTTAGTCATTCATACCCAGAGTACATGGAACCACAGGGGAAAAGTCCTAGTCCTAATACCCAACCAAGACGTATCATGAAGAGGTAAATCAGAGCCTTAGTCATTCATGCCCAGAGCACACGAAACCACATGGGAAAATCGTTAATCTTACCTGAGATCCAAGCTGTGAACGATTACCGAAGAGAGTGCTAAAAAACATCGGAGAAGACGAACGAGGAGTGGACTTGCTAAACCATCCAGTTTTAATAGGTTTAAGGATACTTAAAAAGAAAATCCACAAAAAAACAGTGACAAGATTTAACCGCGGGTACCATGAACCCAAGCTGGATTACGTGCGGGTGCGTGCGGGTCACACAAGCAACCCGGAGTTCCAGCTGGACCACAAATAACTTTCAACAAAGGGAAAAAGGTTTCACAGAAGAGAACAAAGTTTTCGACTTACTTCCAGTTGGGTAAGCCAAGAGATACAAAGTTAGCATGAATAATGAGATCAATAACAGAGAAGTAGTAGTAATCGAACAACAGCGGCACTTGGTGATGGAGACCATTAAAACAAGACAGGTGAAACCTCAATGTCCTTGAAGTTACGAGTGGCAACGTTCGGTAATTACTTTCCCTAGATTAAAACAAAAATAGATTGGTTTGCAGCAAACGCCAGTACAAGCGAGGAATGAAGACCGGACCTCCAAGTTGTTTTTAGAAGACATGCCTCCCTCCTAAAAGCGGTTTTACACTTTTTGTGCAAGAAACGTCTGGTCTAAACGATTATATGGGGTCCTCGTTCGTGTAAAGGACTTAGATTGAAATCACTATATAACGTGCACCGAAATCAGAAATACTTTCACTGCTATTTCGGATTCAGCAGACTTCTGTGTCCATGTTAGGGTTAGATTTGGGTTAAAGTTAGGTTAGATTCGGGTTACAATTATGGTTAGCGATCGACTGGCCTTAACTTAATTCTAACCCTAACACGAACCCTCCAAACCTTAACTCAAACAGAACCTTTCAAAGTTTCAGAGAACGTTGCTGATTAGTAAATAGCGCTGAAACTCAAAGAATTTCCCACTTTCGTAGGATCTTATGTAATAATTTAGCTCAGTATCCTCGACACGAAGTACATACCATCATCATATTTGGACACCAATCCTCGTATATTTTCACATTTTTAACCCACCTGATGATCTTCCGCGACAAAACCATTAATAGGGAACAAAAATGAATTTCTACGCTCACAACATGTTTGCTACTCCTCTTTCTCAACTGTCTCGTAGGCCCGAATTTCTGGGCCAACTGTCTACGGTTCCCTAAATGATCACATTCCTTTTCGAAATTTTCCGGACTGAACGGCGAGAGAGCGCAAACAGAAAGCGCGCGATGTTTATACCCATTCTGCCCAGCTTTTCGTCGATTCATTAATTTCCATCTTATCGAAACTTACCTAACTAGCTGGTCAGTGAAATGTACGTCCACGTTCATCTCTAATGCTGTTTTTTCGATACAGTCGGCAGCCTGAACAGAAAAGAAATGTTTGCGGCGTTACATGTAATTCAAAAAACTCTAAGTACCTTCGAAGTATTCAAACTTCGAACTTACCATTCGAAACCTTCAAATTGTAATGAATTGAACAAACACCATAAAATACACTGTAGCATTATTTTAAGTCCATGATACGTGTTAATACGAATCAACGAGATAAGTGGACCGTAATATTTCGACATCATTTTGAGTAATAGATACAGCATGGGCAGCCGAGCTGTTTTCAAACAATTTTTCAAGTTACAGTGATTTTAGCTTAGTAAATTGAGGGAAAAGTTTATGTAAATCGGTACAATGCTGTATCTGATTTACCGCTATTGATTAAACAATCATATCTTTGGAATTCTCCCCATGAATTATTAATGACTTTGATAATGCTGTTTACCTTGGTACTGTCGATTAGTAAATGTATTCTGAAAAGGAAAACGTCTTTAAGGAGAACCTCTTCATCTTTGTAATAAATATTGAAGGTCCGAGATACAGCAGTTTGACCATCGGAGGTAACGAAGGCGGGAAACAAAGTAAACGTTCCTTGCTCGCCTGAAACAGATATGATATGAAGGCAAATTTAAACAAGCAGTATGCGTGATTCTGACCATATAAACAGAAAAAGTGAGCCAATAAGTACTGGTATGGCTGAAGTAAAAGAATAAACTCGGGTAGAGAATAATGATGTTAGTTGTTACTCCGAGTGACGAACCATACCGGACAAGTAGAGAAAACTCTACTTGACCCGGTAGGGATTCGAACCCGCGCCCTTCGGTTTACTAGTCCGACGCCCTACCAACTGAGCTGCAGGTTAATTTGAGAGCCGGTCGCGAAATGATGTTACTGATGAAATGAACATTAAACGTAAATTATTCAAATAAAACATACCATGGCTATCACAGACCTCTACTTGAACTGCATGACTGCACTTTGGCGGCTTGAAAGTAAAACGGAGTTGATAATATCTACACGAAAAGACAAACACGTGTAGAGATAAAATAACAGAATTGTCTACTGTACATACATGAGACATATGAAAGACACTATCACTTGTTATTACAAATCCAAGGAATAATTTTTTTGAGACACGACAGGCACCAGTTTCACTTCTTATCAGAAAACAAAGAACATGGATGATGTCCATAGCATTATTAGACATAGAATGCGAACTCCTCTCGCCAGTGCTCTTGCCATTACTCCGAAAGGGTCAACTATGGGGGTTGCCATTTTCAATTGTTTTGCTTTTAGAAATCTGCCATTTTGTTCAAAAAGAACTTTCCACGAGTCCAAGTCTTTCCATCGACATCAAACTCAGAACTACCATGTAAATAAAAAACCACACCAATAAGCTTAGACATACATTGTAAAAATGTATTTGTAAGTCAGTATTTTAGTGTTACTTACCCTCTAATAAAAAGATCCACATTATAAAATTTATAAAGCTCAACTAAAAACTCGACCGTGGCTTGAAGATCTCCCATCTTGCCAGTTTAACAGCTAAAACACACAAATGTTATTAATGGAGCATATATTTAAGTTCACAAAATATGCGCGGTGGTATTGATTGGGCTTTGGCAAATTATTCTTTTATTTTTTGCTGTTATGCTAATGCTTCATGCTCAAAATTTTTACTATTATGCTCTTATGGCCTTGCTAAAATGCTCTATTACGCTTCTACTGGTTTGAGGTTGGTTACTCTTGTCTGAGCCATCCATGATCCATAGTATGGATTCCACACTGGAATATCAAGCTAACAAAATGGCGGCTGCACACGCTGAACCGCTGACCAGTATGAACGTGGGCATTGACTAGACCCAGGCTCTCTCTCGTTTTGTCTAGAAAGTAGAAACCTCAGAAATATATGTGTTTGGCTGTATCTCGGTGAATTTCATCACTTTAGACAAATTTTTCCTTTTTAATGATACAACAATCTTGCTAAAATGCTGGCGTTATGCTCGATGCTTTTGCCATGCTATTATGCTCAAAATAATGCTAGCATAATGTGACAAAGCCTAGTACTGATAACAATTTTTCCACCCAAACAGAGAGAATGAATAATTTCCATTCCTCGGAACATTGCAGACGTTGAAGCTAGTTAGATATGTCGAAGGTATAATGTTGTTACCACCCAGAAACGTTTTTGGTCGTGTTTATATTTATGTTAACGAATGCGTCGCGCTTAATTAACTGGGCTTGCACACATCTTTGCTGTGCGAGCCGTTTTGATAAGCGTGAAAGAGTTCAAAAGTTATAGAAGGAAAGGGTTTTATTTACCTGACCCGGGCCTGAAAAGTGTTGGATTGCAGAAATAATCACGTCATGAACCGACTCCCGCTGAAGGTACCGTGTAAGAAGGTGTCGCTGTACTAATACGGTTCGCTGAACGAACAATTTTGTCTCGGAAAGAGAAACATGTCATTCAACAGGAAACAAATTTCACTTGAATCATAAACACATTCCGCCTCAAGGTCGTAAGCGAAAGAATGAGCAAAGTAAATAAAGAATGAGCAAAGTAAATAAAGAGGAAGTGTTAGTGCAAACACCAAGAATTTCGCCTAAGCCCAGAAAAACTAGACTGTTTCTTTTCTTGACCTTCAATCATTCATTTTTTACTTGTCGTACCATCCTTTGATACACAGGCCAGTGATTTCGTTATAGAGGTCAACAGCTAATGGAACATTAGTCATTTAGCCCTCGATTAAGACTTAGCTGCCGAAACCATCGTTAATCTGGCCTTTACGTTGCGTTCACGTTTCCGTCCTTTTCTAACAAATTCGTAACGTAATTTTAGAGAGAACGTCAACCTCGTACCGCCCTTCTTAAGATCTATTCACACTGGACACGAAACCGTAACGCGACGCGATTTTTGTAATTTCGGAATCGAATAAATTCATTCCTCATGAGAAGTTTGATAAAATAACAGTGACAGTATAGCTTGTTGATTCTAGTGCATACAAAACCTCCAAACGTTCATTTCACGGGTAATTTTATTCGCTTTTAAAAACTGGAAAGTCGCGTCTTGTTATGGTTTCGCGTCCAGTGTGAACGGACCTTTACTTGGACAACTTCTCATTTCCCAAACTCTCTAGTGAATTCTCGTCGTGCCATGACATAAATGAACATTACATCACAATTAACTGTCACAACGGGTTCTGCTTGCAATAATTTTACAGTGAATGTGTTTTTACGTTACTTTATATACTAAGATACATATATACTAAGATGTAGATATACTAAGATGTATATATACTAAGATAGATGTGATGGATGCTGCCCCTTAGGTGCAGGTTCGACATATATACTGCCTAAGCGGAAGTCAAGATATGATAAGAATGATGGAAATACTAAATGCTAAACACTAATCTGGTTCATGTGGGAGCTTGGTATATAACAGAGGACCAACGAATGCTCATCAAGCTTGTTTCCTCAGAAAAATGATTTCTGAGCCCTAGACTGGAATCAAATCCACAACCTTCTGATGACTGGTGAGACGCTCTGAACATTAAGCTACCAAGACTCAGATGGTGAACTAGGGTGCAGGTTTCTCTTATGTACTACCTAAGCACAAGTCATGATATGATAATAAAGATGGAAATACTAAATGCTGAACAATAATCTGGTTCAGATTTCAACACTAGTCTGGTTCTGAGCCAGATTGGCATTCAGCATTTAGTACTATATATCACTACAGTCAGTGCTTCAGAATTCCATTTTACCAATAGTTAACACAGTCTTTGAATAATCTAGATTAAATAAGCAATATGAAAGTTTTAGTAGATTGCAATCACTTTGTCCAGGGTAATTCCTTTTAATGAGGGACTGGTTACTAACATGGCTTTGGACAAATGCATGGAAAAATGATATTGTCAAACTAATTTGTTTTGTCAAATTACCTATCTTAATTGCTCAACCTGCATCGATTATAAATGTTAAGTTAAAACTTGGCAGATAAAGCAAACAGAATTAAGTGCTTTAACAGCATTACTAAATTTCAAAATGTTGTACAATACAGAATTTTTTAAGATCTACCTAGTTTAACAAATTGCTTCAAACAACATCACAGAAAGATATTCTTTTAAAAATATCCAATATATAACTAACATTTTATTACGTGTTTTGTAACATCTTCAAAGCAGATATTAACAGTGTATCGGCATTTTTATAGCTTAAGACTATTCATTTTCTATTTTTGTAAATAGAAAGCTGTATTTGTAAACCTAGCTATAAAAACGCCGATACGCTCCGTTAATATTCACTCTGAAGATGTTATGATACGTAACAAAACATTAGTTATCATATATTTTTAAAAGAATATCTTTGCATGATGTTGTTTAAAGTAATTTGCTTAGCTCTTATATTCCTCACTTGAATTCAATTCTTGCCTGGTGTTTCATTGGCAATGATACAACCTAGTTTACTACAAAAAATCTGTTTTAAAAACCTTGCTTACCGATAATATTTTGCTATAATTTTATTCTTTAGTAGACTATGGAATATCAACTTTTATACCAACTATCATATTAACTTTTAGAAAAATTAACCAAAGAAAGCAGAAGAGGTGTCTTAATTGTGGTAGGTGTAATCATGAAAATGTGCTGATATTCCAGTACTCTAGTTTGCATGGTAACATTACTTGTCCCACAGTTAGGTACTACATTCTGTACTGCATACTAATTGCTACCAATGAAAAAAACCCTTAAATTGATTTAAGTTATTAGTCTTCTAAGGCTTGTATTGGCAGCCCAGTGACAACATAAGGGAACCTACATGTAAGCTTTGAAGACCATTCATGAAAATTTAAACCTAATTGAAGTAGCTGCAAGTTGATGTGAGGTGATAAAAATCAAAACATGTAACAACTTGAGGCAGTGTGCCTAACTGTCTAATGCCCAGGGCTCATTCGTATGATAAGGAAAATCATTTGGCCTTAGTCAGAGCAAACTACTAAAATGCACCCTTGTCTCCTAATGGGTTAAGGGCCTTTAACAGTTTGGGCATTTGTTACCAATGAACTTAAAGTTAATATTCAAACCTCAGTTTGCCATTTCACTGAATAAATTAGATGCCCATAATTTCTGCAGCTTAAACATATCAAACTGCCACTTGAAAGACTGCTGAAGAATATATAGGAAAAATGTCAGAGAAACAACTCAGTAATTCTAGCAGATAAAAGTTGAATAATGCAGTAGCAGAAACCTTTCTGCAATGATCATTTAGCCATTAGTTTCACACTAGTACTTGATGTACCTGTGAAATTATGGTAATTTTAATCTTCCTGCAGATTGCAATGTGTCAGCATTATCTTAGTAGATATCAACATTTTTCTAAACTCAGTCTGATGCTATTTAACAATGTTGCCAAATTTCCATAAACAGGCTTCATTTTCATGAAATTTTATGATGATTTACTAATTACAAAAACTTTGTAAGCTCAGATCTGGTGTAGCTGCAATGGATCATATTGGCAAGAATTTTCTCAGCAGAGCTGAATCATAATATTACAAATCCAAAGTCTCAAGATTGCTCAAGTATTGGTCTATTTAATAGAAAGCCTATTCTCGATCGGTCACACAAAGATAAATGAATTAGGAAGAAATTGACACAAGAAATTGTTCATCGTATTTTTAATCTTGCCAAACAATAAAAAAAATGCTCATTTCTTATCTCCCAACTAATCTTCATGCTTACCGCACTACCTATTGCATATTACATATTGTAGACTTCGCGGCCAAAACCTTCCTCGGTCCGGTATCAATACTTTCCCATCGTATTGACTGAATTGTCTCAAAGCAATACCGACAAGCAGTTCTGTTTAAAACACAAATACAGTATACAGCACACAAATGTGACAGACCAGACAAAATCAGATGTCAGTTATGTTTAATAAATAATATGTGTATGTTTTGAAGTTTTCTAATCTGCTTCAAAAATTAAACCATACTGTAACGTAAATCAACCATGATCCAATATGAGTGCATGACCTACATGTAAACAACTGATGATTTGAAAAATCTTAGAAATAAGTACGAAGAAGAGTCACACAGGATCTATCTACAAAAACATTAACTTAAGCACGTATACTAGTCTGAATCATTTGTCGTCTCTACAGCTGGATTGGATGAACAGTTTCAGCACAGGCTTACCTGTTTGAGGCCTATTTCCTGGGACTCTAATCCTTTACAATCACCCTAGTATATATTCAGGGCATCTTCAAGCGGAACACCAACAGTATTTACTTCGGCAATATTTTGTGGGTTTCTGTGTTAAACCCCCACTGTAAATCAATCACGCTCTGCTCAAGTGACATAGTCGCCTGCTAACATGAGCCCACGCTCGAACACGTCAGCATGCAATTAGATTTAAAGAGCTTTAAATAGGGAGAAGAGGGAAGTTAGAATAAGGTTTAACGGGTACGAAGTCTGATAGACAACTTTATTTCGCAGCCGAACATACTCACGTAAACATGCACGCACTATTTAACTAACAGATTTCATTTTTCGTTGTCAGTTTAGCAATAGATTCAAACATGATATCTCAACCTTTCGGCAATCGAGGTACCAGGCGGGAATCTCAATGGAGTCCAGCAAATAATTTTCAGAAAAACCATGACATTGAGGTTTAATAAAATACTTTAATGCTAACGTTTCGTTACAACCAGTAACATCTTCAGAGCGAAATGATTACAGCAATAATTCCTCGGCTTAATTGACTTAATGATCACAGACAGGTAGAATGATTAATGAGGCACACCGGAAAACATAGATGAGAAGTAGGAGTGCCATCAAGAGATAACAAAATTTTTTTTTTTTTTTTTAAAAAAAATCAAAACGGCATTAAAGGAAAAGATCTGGAACGAAAACATTAGCGTTAAATTATTTTATTAAACCTCAATGTCATGGTCTTTCTGGTCTTTCTCAAAGTTATTTGCTGGGCATTAATCTCACCCTTTACTAGAACCGTTAACAGATAATGATCTGTTACGTTTTAAAGTGTTCTTCAACAGATCTTGTGTAAAGATCAAAATGCACGTAGAATGAACTAATAATAAATCAGGTCAGAGGTCAAGCCTGGTCAGAAAATTGTGGTGGCCTCGCTCTGATAACAGTATCAGGACTGAGACACTTAGTTATGTCTGATTCCATTGAAGTGTGGTACGGCCTCTCAGCATTACATAATATTTAAAATATGAACGGTCGATTTAATATAATATTTAAAAAAGCCAGTAGGAGTGTTTTAGATCCAACAAAACACGTACAACGAGTTTTTTTAATGGCTTCAAAAACGAACTCCTCAACAAGCTAATTCGCGAAGAAAGTTTGAAAATTAATGTTTTCTAAGCCGAGAAAATTCGACGAGAAAAACGAGCGTACCTTCATCACATATAAAGATTCGATATGGTTATGATTTTCCTTTGTATTTTCCTCGTGAATTATTTTGAAGGGCATTTACAATGGCAAGCCATTGATCGGACGCGAATATTTTAACTTACTTATCAAATGAACAATAGAATGAAGCTTATTAGTGTTCTTAACTTTGATCGAGAGTACTAACGAGGCTAATTAATATTCTTAACTTCCTTACTCGTTTCCCTTCCATTTATCTGTTGTCCCTCTTTTTCTTTGAAAGATATCATTTTGTTGGTCTGGTACTCGCATAAAATCAGTGATACTTCGAAAAATAAACAACAGTCGTTCACCTATTCATGTTTTTTACGCTTTTTTCAAGTCTCGATTTACCCCGAGTCACAGTATCCATTTGCTATTTCGTAAGTAATAGCTGTATATCGTTGTTCAAACCAACAAGACGATACAGTCGTTACATCGTACAAGTTTTACTCCTGTTGCAACAAAAAGCTACAACAATCTCGTGAATTTTTTGTGTAGTCTCTGATTTGGTAAGCAAGAATTTCCTGATGCTTGCGAACGAATATTTACTTTTAGTTGGTACCATTCCCACCATTCACAGTTACGAAGAAATTCTCAGTTCAGTCTAATTTTGTTATCTCGTTTACTTTTCATTCTTGTAGTTTAACGTCTATCACTGACGGTCCAAGATAAAGAAACATTTACAGTAGTTCAAGATATTAATTTCCAGGCACTTTAGTACAGGCAAATAGTACTTTCTGCAATTCGCAGGTGATAACTAACGGAAGTACGTCACTGGTAGTAACTCTTCATAAAGTGTGATTTTTCATATATCGGTACGGTTGTAATACGTGTCGCCATCTCACGAGCCTCTCTACCATGTACATATACCACCTTGGGCTTAACAAACCTACAAAACAAGAAATAAGCATATATTATTGGTGGAAAAAGACGTTGGAAATATCGAGGAAGGCTGGAATGAGTAAATGAACGTCGAAGGTGCGGGCGTACGAGCATTGGGACAGAAGAAAAAATTAAAAAATAGATAGAATTGAGGAAAAGGTCGAGATAATTGAAGAAACAATGAGTAAAAGAAGCAATGAAAGAAAGAATGAATGACAGACAGACATAAGGAAAGTATGGAAGAACGTAAGAAATAACAAAGGCAGCAGAAAGTAAGAAGAAGGAGGAGGAAAGAGAAAAAAAAGAAGTAAGGAAAGTAAGGAAGAAAGAAAAAACAATGAAAGAAATAATTGAATATTAATCAACATATAAATAGATCAACAAACAAAATAAAAAATAAACCAATTAAACAAATGAATAAATAAATGAATGAATTAATGAGTGAAAGAACGAAAGAAGGAAGGAAGGAAGGAAGGAATGATAAACAAACTAACGGAATAAATGAATGAATGAATGAATGAATGGGCAACCAATGAACAAGTAAACAAAAAACAAACAAATTAGTAGTAAAACAAGTATAGGTAACTAGGTATGCAGGTAGGTGGGTGGGTTAATTATAAGTAGACAAGCTAGTAAGTAAGCAAGCTCCCAAACTAATAAGAAAGCAAGCGAGTGAGTGATCAATGAAGTGATTGACGAGTGAGTGAAAGGGTGAGTGAGTGAGTGAGTGATTGAGTGATTGCGTTGGGAAATAATCTAGGAAAAACTTACAGCGCTATAATCACTAAGCATAGTGACACAATGAAACAGATGCCAGGAAAAGCAATTGCTGACAATGCCAGGTATTTTACAAATTGTACATCATCGTAGGAAACTAGAAATAAATAAACAAATGAATCAATACAGCACGCATTATTACACGACATTTCGGTTAATATTTCTTTCAAAAATTCGCCTCGCTTGTTCATATTCAATCTATCTAATTCTGGTATTTACTCATTCATATTCTTGACCCTATGAAGTGTGGTCATTAAATTCTTATTCCTTAATTATTTTATCCATTACTGCTCTCGATATCTCCCTCCCAGCCATTATCTATCGGTACTTACCGAACATTGCCGAATCTATTTCTTTAAAAAAATAAAAAAAGAAAGTAAAATTAAGTGTTACTTTTCATTCTTACGTACGCAAAAAGAAAGATCGGTACTAATGCGTGTATACAATACATATCTGGAAATGAACTCTATACCTATATCTATGTCTATATCAATATTTATGTCTACAGTATCTCTATATTATTATTATTATTATTACTGTTATTATTATTATTATTATTATTATTATTATTATTATTATTGTTGTATAGACAACCACCATAAATGAACTATGCTGAGTAGTTCTGCCACTAGCTAGCAAGCTATCAGCTCATATATCCCTATTAATAAAGAAACAAAATGGGAGACGGTTTTGTCAAAGCAAATGAGTAAAAAACGGAGAATTTCATTCAGTTACAACTTTGTATATAGTTATTGTCTATACCAATAAAAAATAATACCATTCACGCTCGTCATATATGATCTTAAAGCCAAATCGGCAATGCAGGTCTCGTTGTCTATAAGCTCATATACATCTCGAGCGCAATGTATGTAGTTGTTACATATATGAGAGTGTGCATGTGATTGTGTGCCAGTGAGTTTATAAATTGGT
>JBAHVQ010000336.1:25748-45082 GCA_036872915.1 Nanipora kamurai | reverse complement strand
AAGCAGATCCTGGTCGCAATTTTGTGACTTAGTCAAAAAATTCTTGTCCCAGAACAGAGAAATATAGTTGCATTTGGGATTGTAAAGATAACTATTACCAGCTCTGATATTGTGCTACCTGTTTGCCATTGCTGGAATAAAGAACTTGTGTCCATCTTTGTGATCTGTTAGAAAATGAAAAAGAAATAAAAATGACAATCTCCAAGATGACCTACATCATTAAAACTCCCACACAAAACTATGAGGATATATTTATGGTGAATGATATTACAGTAGATCAGGAAAGTCATCCCTATATACCATACATTTTTACTCTTTGACCCCTGAAACCATATATCTTTGATTTACTGGTAAGACACCCCCCTAAAAACCTGCCAAAATATTGCAGACAGCTTTTCTTGAAAAATATTTAACATTTTGTTCCAATAAAGATTTTGCTTGGGAATTTTTTTACATTGCCTCCTTTTAAGTTACTTCCCAACCAAAAATGGAAGGACACAATAAAATGCATTTCAAAAACTGTCCTTAATACGGTACCTGGTGTTCTCCCACATAAATAGTATGTCAGTCTGTCTGTGACTTCACACTGTAAGTTAATCAGCCTTTCCACCAACTGCATATGCCCAGCATCCCTTGAAATGATAAGGCACACATAGGTGTGATTTTTTATGTATCAGTGAACTATTCTTCACACATGTACTGTACAATCAAAAATTATAGCATGAACTTAAGTCATATATGACCCTACAGTCAATGGGTTGTAATAACACCACATGGCATAATTGTCACATTACACAGTCAAAACATTTATATGAATCAAAACAATGTGACTCTGAATCACCAGCAGTAAATGGCTGGTTACTTTTCAGTGCCCTGCAGTTCAAATCAGGTCAGTTTAGTTACTTACATTGCATAATCTAAAGGTGCTTTTCCTTCACTATCCAAGAGAGAAGGGTCTGCCCCATGGACACAAAGAAGTTCAACTTGCAATAATTGGCCTGCATTTGCAGCAATATGCAATGGACAGTTTCCTTTTTCCTGGAAAAAATCCAAAAGTCTAAACTTCAAATAGCAGTGTTGAAATAGTGACAAATTGAAGCATGTACTCCTATCAATGACATAGAATAGTTTAAATGGTATCTGAAGGGTAATACAGTAATTCAGAAAGTCTGTTCCATTCAACACACACATCTTTGCAATGTATTTATATTCAAGACTATGAAAGCACGGTTAATTTCTTAAAAGTTTGGTTGAGAGAGACCCTGGCATTCTCAGCAGCAATGGTTTTCTCCACTTATACTTCACATGGCCTTGGTTTATTTCATTCTGGCTACAATCACACATTTTTAACCAGCAAAGAAAACAAGTTGGCTTGTTGCATTGATAGGAAAGGTTTAATAAAAGTTGTGAATTTTTTTCATACCTGAAAGTAATAATTGGGTTGTGCTCCAAGGGAAAGCAGCCTCAATGATGTTTCCAGGTTACCTGTCCTTACACTGGAGTGAAGTTGCTATAAAGAAATAGAATTGAAAAAAAAAAGAAAACATTTCCCCAGCTTTCAAAAGATTTCTTTACAAGGGGTACGACCAAGGGTGAGCAAATATTTTCTCCCAAGATGCTTAATTTCTGGGAGGTCATTCAGTAATATCCCACTTATGCGAGCAAATAAAATTCTTTTGATTCTGCCCTCCCCCAACAAAAATCATAGGTGTGTCCTTCCTTGTCCTTCAGACAACAATACCGGAAAATTCTGGTTATAAGCCCCCTGCTTATAAGCCCACCTGGTTATAGGTCCATATACTTGGAAACAAAAATATTCATCTGGTTATAACCCCCCCGGATATTAGCCCCCTCTAGTTTTCCTTGTTTTCTTAATACATGTATTAAATACTCTTGCAGAACCCTGTACTACTTCAAACACAAAATTAGGAAAGATTGCGGAACAATAACTTTATTACTGTATTGTCTATCTTTACATTAAAATCTTGCCAAATGTCATTAGAGGAAATTTTCAATGTTTTACTGCAGAAACTGGGAGAATTAAGTGCAGGAAGCCTCACCACCATGAAATAGACATTAAAATTTTTGACAATGACAGCAAAGATGAACTCTCAGCTTCCAGTTTGTTGTGTTCCAGTTACGTTCACATTGTTAAGTTTTGATTTTGTTCCGAAAATTGAAATGCATTTGTTTTATAATGAGGCTCGAAAGTTTAATTAAAAATTAATAAATTAAAAACTTCCATCAACACTACTGTGACTCATTTCCAACTTTTTTTATTCCGCTTATAAGCCCCTCCGGATATAAGCCCCCCCCGTTTATAAGCCCACCCAAAACCCCTTACGAAGTTGTATAAGCCCAGGGCTTATAACTGGAATTTTACGGTATACATGCATTTATACCTGACTTAAATCTGCAGTGGATATTTCATCATCATCTCGGCAAGGTAAGCGATGAACAAATGACAACATTTGATATTTAGCTCGGATGAAGGCTGCCTTGGTTGCCCTATATGATATAAATCAAACTTTGACTAATGCAAACAATCCCAATCAGAAAAGAAATTTATTAATAAGAAAAATTACATTGAGTAATATTTTGTGTAAACAGTTAGGGCCTGATAAATTAGGTGGTTTGAACCTAGAAGCCTTAGCAGCAGTCATCTTCAGACTCTTCACTTGACTCTGATTATGACTGCCACAGAGAATGTCATTGAACATAAGCAGTTTTCTACAAGACCATTCTAAGCTGGATGATCAAATTCTAACAAATTATTTGAGGCAATATGCAAAATAACCACCATAAGACAAAAATGCTAAATGAAGAACACTACAAAGAATGTGGTGGGTTGCGATAAATAGTTACAGTGTAGGAAGATTAGTAAAAAGTTTAAACATTTTAGGTTGGGAAGTTCATACAATGAAAAACTGATGTGGCATCAACACTGCAGTGCAAATTATCACGAGTCAAGAATCAGTTGGGATAAGGAAAAATTTATCACCAGGGTAAAATACACTGGTACTTACACCGGATCTTTTGGACTAGGTTTTCTTATACCACTCTTGATCTGATTTGGATCCAGTAAAGAATGTTCCCAAATTGAATTAGCTCCATTTGCCACTAAAGTTTTAACCATCTGTTGAAAAGAAATGAAATAAGTCATCAGAGAAATGACCCACACCTCTTCCTCCAAGAAAGTATTTTATGTATCTGTCTAAGGCAGAGATTAATACTAAAATTAAGGCTTCAATGAATCATGGATGATATTCTGTTCACCATAGCTAAAAAATCTTGGATAAAAGTTGTGTTACATTTCATACTTTTTCATTCAACTACTGTAATGTACTAGGAATGTCATCCCTTATAATGTAATATAGCCTTACATCTTTGGCTGTTCATGCACAGATTATACCAGTATTAAGAGACTTGTTAATGACTGCACTTTGTGAAAGCTACAAACAAGAAATCTTCTTATAAGAATTTAGAATCATTAAACCAAACTGTAAACCCACAATTTTAAATTATAGAAAAAACTTTTCTACCATATCAACAATATAATAAATATTTCTCTCAGAAAATAAGGTTGCAATATTACATAATGTTCTCATACCTCGGTTTGCAGCACCTACTGTAATATTGCTGACAAACTATGTTACTATTGCAAAATATACCATTACCAAAATATATATATATATATATTAATATTATTATCATCATCATGGTCGTCATCATTGTCATCATCATCATGGAAGGATGTATTATCACGACACGTAATACCACAAGCATAAACCACATATATCCAGCAAATGTTCCTTTATGATATTTAGACTCAAAATACCAGGACTTTTCAAGCATTTTCCATTTCACATTTTTTTTAAATTTCCACACTCTTTCAAGCTACTGGTAAACATTTTACGATCAGTCACATGATTGGCAAAGTGATTTTGCTGTGACAACAAAGCAAATTATATTAAGCTAAGTAAATTAAATCACCATTTTATTTTTTTTTAACATAAAATTATCATTTTCAAGGATTTCCTAGGCCTTGAACTGATTTCAAGGGCACTTGAGCACTTAAATGTATTAGCTCATTTTCCAGGGTTTTCAAGTGGCATTATAAACCTGTCAGCAGGTAATTTTTGAAGTTAACAGTCCAACTTGGTTTATAAAAAAATAACAGTTGATTAAATCCTGTTCCAGGGTTGTATTTTCATAATCAAAACCGATTGGGTATTTTTAATGCTCAAAATATCACTAATTTACGTTATCAACTTCAGGATATTTAGTGTATCTGTGACATTGCAACTCTATTTTAGTAATCTTAGGCTGATTTTACAACTCTTATGAAAAACCAAGTTTATTCTAATCAGGATGTATCTCCCCCAGCCATTGGTACGATATATTCATGCACTTTAACCTTAAAAAGATTTGTACACCTGCTTCCACCCACTGATGACTCAAACCAGGTACATTATCGTCCTTTTTTCAGAAAAATGTATAATTTGGTAAAGCACAACCTAATTTTATCTCCACTTCATCTATTATTGCAGAAATCACTCACAGACATCAGGAAAATGCCCAAGAGAGATAAGAGTCTAACCAATCGGAAAGCAAACCCAAACTTGGTTACATTCCTCTATCTAATTGATACATCCAAAATATTCAAAATAGCGGTCATTGAATTTTTAGCACCCTTCGTGTACTGTCCTTTCGAAGATGAAAAAATAAAAACAATGACAAACCGCGTTGTTTATTCAAGTGACAACTCTTCCACGAATTTAACAGCGGCGATCATCGACATTGTTTATGAATACAAATGAAAGGAAAAAAGCGAATCTGAAACTCTGAAAACATTCCCTCAATAAAGCAACGGGATCAAGAAGTCAACTACTGAAAAAAAAAACACATTACATTTGTTTGCCATCAATTATTAAATCTTCGGTGATCAAATAGTCGAACAAATTAACCGGTAAATATTACATTCTTTCACACAAGTTTTATCTAAACAAGAAATTATTGGTTAGTAGGGAGTGACTATGAGCACAATGGGATTACACGCCATGCTGAACCGTAAAGAATAACTCGAGTTAGTGAACGTAACTTACCTTGAGAAGAGAGGGACTCCAAGTTCCATGCTTCAGGTGTCGAACTTGGCTAATATGCCTACCTAAGCTTCTGTGAACACTGCAGCAATCGTTGCAAATGAGGACACCGCGGTTGATAGAAGCCCATGCTGGCTCTGAAAAGCATAACAAGAGAAGAGAGAAAATTGAGGAGGCACTAAACAAAAAGGCACAGTGGTGTTAATAAGGGCAAGGAATAGCGACGGAAGCTGTATAACTGAAAGGACATTTGTCATCGTACCTGGTGCACTGCAATCGGCACATATGTCGCTTGAACTCCGCGATTTTCCTCGCGACTTCATGAGGTTTTCCTGTCTAACGAAACATAAATACTGTCCTTGTTCTCTTCACTACGAATCTCAGAGATTTACAGTCTATCACATCGAAAAAGCATCGACTTAGCCCCTTCCTTTCCCAACTTTTATTCAGCTTCCCATCCAAATTTCGAAAGGTTTGACTTCTTCCGTCTCCCGTCGTCTCTCTGCCCAGTGGCATAAACTTCCGAGGCATGCGCACGGATTTTGTACGTTTCCCGCGAAAATCTTTTAAATAAATTCAACATATTAATAATTCAACTTACAATTTCTTCAATAAAATCATTCTCTTTGGGTTTTTAAGCAGTTTCGACTGTTTCACGGTTTGAGCTCACAAAACAGTGAACGGATAACGTAGGAGCAACTAGTAAGAGTAGAGTAGGGTGCTGCCCTCGGCATTTGCTCTAAAGACAATGGCTAATATTTCACTTATTAAATCTGTCATCACCTTAATAATGCCAAAACAAAAGTTGAAGAAAAACAATGGCGAACATCCCTTTACGACCTTACGTGACGGGAAAAAGTTTTTGAGTTCGTGAAAGTGGCGCACTCGAATCTACGCATAGAGTGAACAGGGTTTAATTCAATTTTAATACGAACTACGGACCTTGCAAAAATCGTAGGAATTGCGCGTTTCCCTAAATAAGAAGAAAAATAATGCTGAGAGTCCATTAAGCTTGCAACTCTGACGGAACTTAAAATATGAAACGGAGAAATGAGGCAAACGAGGTTATACATAGGTAACCGTTTGTCTGCGACTACTGGACGCATTATTCTGTGGCGAACGTTATTCGAATGGTTTCATCTTTAGAATGCTGTCGTTTAACTGGAAATTTGCGCAAGTGTGTCAACAAACCATCTCGTTAAAAAAAACGAAACAAAAAAAAAAACCAACAAACTTGATACGATCATTATTTTCACAAACAATGCGCTGACAGATTGACCAAAGAATGAGAAATAAACCGAACCCCTTTCACTGCGCTTCGATTTTAGGAGGGGGTTTTGCTTCAGCTGTCAAAAGAACTAGATTGACGAGCATTAGAAGGGTGTAGGGACAGGAAAACATTAGGTTAATTGCCCCATCTTTCTTAAAATAAATTTCTGACACTCGAACTTTGAGATCAACTGAGTGTAAATGGCAAACATTCATTGTTGGTTTGTTAAATAAAGAAAGTGATGATATACAGTCAAGTAGATGTCTTCCTGAGTGTACTTTTCCCGTATGTAAAAGCGTCTCTGAAATCTCGTACCTTCCCAATTATGGTACCCTTATCTTTCTGCAGTAAAATTTCCGTGTGGGAAGAAGCCGAGGAATTTGATCGCATTAACGGGTCACATTACCAGAACTCCTTTCCGGTCTCATTTTCATTGCGTAAGTCACGTGGAAACACATCTGTCTTGAACAGAACTCAGTAATCTTGAATTCCAGGTGTCGATTACTTAATTTTCCAAACGCATTCTTCAAAAAGCGTTATTCAGCCTAAAGCTTGTTGCGCAAGTACGCCCAACAGTCTATGATTGACAATAATACGATCAAAACGGTCTTAAGTAAGCGGAGCTTAAGTAAGCACATGGCAATTTAAGAACAAAACTAAAGTGCACTGTTTATTTAAGATTTATGGGAGGTACACCGGAACGGGAGGACCACGAGAGCTATTATCGACTTCGTGTTGACAGCTGGTGGCATCGTTCCAAGGATTATATCAATCACGTATAAATATTAGGGGATTAACAATATGGGGATCAGACTTTTTCCTTTGATGATGACTAGATGCAATCCGTATTTTAAAGTTTTGAGGAGAAATTGTTTAAAAAATCAAAAACTTTGTATCATAGCTTGTATCGCTGGGGGAGTTTCAGGCAAGGGAGAATTTACGTTTATATTATTATATATCATTATATATTATTATACATATTATTATATATATTATTATATATTATTACATATATTATTATATATTATTATATGTATTATTATATATACATTATATATTATTATTGTATATTATTATATATTGCTAATCGGGGTAACAAAGAATACTTGGAAGTCGTTGGCCGTCCTACCAAGGTCACCACCATAATAACAATAATAACAAAACACCACTACTGCTATTAATGATAATAATAAAAAGAACATGAGGAACATGTAAAAACAGTACTAATGGAAAGTGAAACATTGTTTGATAAAGTGTTGAGTGAAGAAGTCCAAGAGTATTGATATTTACGAGAATGAATCGCGTTGAAATTTCACCGTCAGTTGTTGTGGCAGTAGGAACCACTATGGGCAACCTGTAGACGCTATTGGCAGAAAAGAATCGAGATATTTTTCATGGAATTTGTTCTCGTTCGACAGAGCAGCACTGCATCAAAGCGTGCAGCTCACCACTAACAATTCCTTCACATGTTACAGCGTGCCATAAAAGTTGTGGAGATAATAAAGCACTATATACAAAGGACGTCACATGACATCCGACAATTGTACACGATGTCGCTTCAGAAATATACCGAAGATATTAAAATAGTCTAAAGGCCCAAACACACCGAGCGCGACGCAGCAAAGCGACGCGATTTTTCAGTTTTCTGAAGGGAATAAAATCGTCCCTTTAACAAAATTTTCGACGCAATGCCGCCCGAATATAACACTAAATAATGTCCTTGTCATATTTTAATAAAGTTTACATCGGGGACACTTTTACGTGCTTTTTTGTTTTTTGCGTCGCTACACTAGACGCAACGCAACATTGCGTCACCGCGACGAGACTCAAATAGAATCTGGGCTAATTTAAACGCGACATTCCTGTGGAGGTGGTCGTCACCAGGCCAACGCATTTAGTATTGACCAACAAAAACCCCCGCTTCCTACGAAAATGGCCGACACAGTTATAAGTGAGGACCTGAACAGCGGGACGAGTAATTCAGCATGTTTGTGTTCATCCCGAATATTGATATCAGGTTCACCCTTCCTGTCCAGCTCCAAGCAGCTATAGGAGGTTATCAAATACTTCCTTTGTTATCCGAAAATACTGGAAGAAGCGACTGTTGTCATATTTTAATTCCAGCACTAGATTGTGGAATTCTCCAAGTTCTCCCCTTTGGGGGATAGTTAAATGAATGCAAAACCTCCGTCCTATTCATTGTCTCCGCTTTGAAGCGGCCAACAGTAGGGAATCAAGATTATCGTCGGAATCCCTACAAGTCGCCATATTTTTCCTGAGCGGCGAATATATTCCTCGTGCCCAGCATTTAGTTGTCGCATTCAGTGTTCATTGAAACAACGTTTTGAAGTTGTCGTGAACAGTTGTCGCATGTCGCGTGGTATTCGGTGTGTACAGGCCAAAGAAATCGGTTTAAAACGGCATATGGTAATATCCTATTCTTTCACTGGCTAACCAATAAAAAAACCTCCATTAAATTCAAATCAAAGGCTGTAAAACAAGAAAATTGCACGTTCAGGTCATGTTTAAAACGACAGAAATCTGGGAACTTTTTGCGGAAAACTGGCTCTAATGGATGATTCTGAAGGGGAGTTAAATTATTATAACTATAATTATAGCATTGGTCTTGTATAACTATAATTATAGCATTGGTCTTGTATCACCAGATTCTGCAAGTTTCAGTACAAGACAGTACAAGACCAATGTGACGTCTCTGTTAACGCTACGTTGTTTTTTTTGCTTCCGTCCGAAATTGTTAGTTAGTGCCAGCTCTCCGCGCGATATAAAATCCGGCCATTTGCTTTATCCCCGACGATATTTTATAAGTGTGTTACCTTTGAAAAACCGTTATACAAGGGTAGCATATCTACAATATAGATAATAGCCTTTCCATCGATCTTTGAAAAAGAGATCAAATTTACCATTTTACTGGTAAAGCAATCGCATTATAGCCGAAATGCGCTCTTGACATATCAATTAAATATATCTATTACCAACTATCAATCCTCATTTTGAGTGCAGAACACTTCACGAATAGTTGCCTCTTGGTTTTTATTCTCAATATTCTGATTTCTCTATTTTACATGCTGTACTAGCGTTGCAAGAAGGTTTTTCAATTTACCATTTTAGAAATGATTGGAAAAAGGTGGCTCAGGGCTGAAAGCAGTCACAAATCAACCACCTTTTTACTGTGAATTTATCGTAATTATAAAGCCAAGTTCGGTCAAGCTTCATAATTAAAATAAATCTATATCCGGATTTGTCCCCAGAAACAGTAACTGATCGTTACCTATGAAGATGTCACCTCAGCTAGAACTTCAAAATCATGTTTCATCTAAAGAAGCAGAAACCAGTCGACAAGCGTTTAGATTTATATTCACAGTGATCGACGTAACGTCTTCAAACTGGTTCCATTATCTTAAAGATAAACCTTTTTGAAGTCGTTATTACCAAATGTCGCGTTACATTTTGGACATTTCCTTTGCCGCGTGTCGTATCGAGTTTTTAAGCATTCAAAGCAGAATATGTGGTAACATTTCGTAAGGATGGCGTCTTTTTGTCTTGTGTTACAGCAAGGACAGGTAAGTCGTGCCTAAATTTAAAAATACAACGAGGAATTATAAAAATCTTTACAATGATCTACCACATTGTTTCATCAACTGGGTGATACGGAGACTCAAAATTTAAATAAAATATTCGTCGATTTACTAAAAAGTTGCTGGGAGCTGATCGTCCCTGCTTGCCTATTCCTCAATAATATACAAACCTTGTATTCTTTTATTTCTTCCAATAATATTTCATCCGCCGTTCCGTAGATATCCATTTTCTTTTGTTTCTCCAACTTTCTTTTAAAGCTTGAAATGTCTTCCTAATAGTGAGAAACTCAAATCAATTAAACTAAGGAAGTGTTGAATAACGAAAGACTCGTTCTTCAAGCTTCATGAAAACTCAGAACGAGCCTTTCGTTGTTTATATCCAAGTTTGCAAACACCTACACTCTCTTCACTCTGCAGATTGAGTTTGCTCGTATGAAGTGTTGAATACAGAGCTGTATGAGACTTTGTGATGATGTTTTACCCAATTGAGAAATTGTACCTCACACCACAAATATTCGTATTCTCTAGCAAAACTTAGAAAACTTTGACTTGTTTAAATGACGTCTTAGGAAATCAAACTGTGGGACGCCATGGACTCACAAAAACTCTGAGTTCCAGACGAGACTCGAACCCGCAACCTAAGACTTTAATGGTATCAAACTGCAACTCAAAATTCAAAATTGTTTAAATGAGTTTATAAACCCGTCTCAACCGTTTCAACATTTTTACAACAAAGTTGACCGTCAACGTCCATCTTCTCTCTAATTAAAGAACTGAGCGCGTTTGCCCAACCAAATTCAGCATATTTTTCATATAATTACAATAAAGAAGTACACAGACATGGAAATATACGAGATATTACTGTAACTAACCTGCATCCTTCTACTTTTAAAGATTTCTTCTTCCAAAGATCTTGTTTTGGTTCTTAGCGATTTCTCTGCCTGAATGGAGATAGAAAATGAAACGCCTCGCTACATCCTGAAAAGCTAACAAGTTGATGAACTGTCGGAACTGAAAAATGGAAGTTTTTCTCTCTGACAAAGGGCCTACACCGAAACGTTTTCCCCCATTAAATTTCTAAAGTTCATTTACACATTGCTTAACATCGCCTACGAGCATTCTGCTGGGATATCATTAGGGCCGTTCATACCTAGCAGCGAATACTCGTATAAATGGCCCTCAGTGAAGTTGTTCACGACCAAAATAAAGCGCGTCTAATTTAAGTCGCGGAAACGCTTGTATAAATGCCTTGTTCGAGCCTTATTTTATGCTAGGCTTACATTAGCCGCGCTTTATTTTCTCTCACATTTTGTTATATTGTATATATTGTTTTAATTTTATATTTTTCCATCTCGAATCCCATCCCGTCTAGACTTCTGACATCGCGTCTCATCCAATCCACGCCATTTTATCGCATTGCATTGAATCCCTTTCCACCCTATTCTACCTCATACCATACCATCCCATCTTATCCTTTTCTATCTTGTTATACTAGTGGCTAATTGATGTCACCGTCGTCGTCGCTGCTGTTGCTGCAGCTGTGCGCTTCTCGCAAGAAAGGTTAAAATGCGTAGGCAGAATGGTGAAAGAGCAGGAATAACAGGAGGGGAGGGAGAACTTTCTCTTGTAGGGCTGTGTGTGTTAAATATATCCGATATCTTAAAGTCTCTGTAGCTTTTTGGCGCAGGTTTTTTTGGTTTTTCTTTTATATTTTTGTTTGGAATGGGCGGTCGAATCCTGACCCCACCGTTTGGACGACCTTTTCCCAATGATTTATTTTCCTGTTTAGGTCGCATCAAGCAGGAGATACATACCTCTTGCAACTGCTGCTGAAATGATTCGATACGTATTTTAAAGTCCTGAGTAGTTTGAGCACTTTCTGTCGCCTGTGGGACAAAGGATAAGAATCCGTAAGCCCAATAACTGGTAAAAGGTTTATCCAATTTAAAAAAATGAAATAATGAACAAAACTTGGTAAGTTTTACCTTTCGTTTATGCAATTCCATTGCTTGTTGCCGTAAAATCAACTCTTTATCGACTGACATCTAAGATAAAACAGTCCATTATTTTTCACAAATAAATATGAGCAAAATGCTCACGAAATGAATACCACGCAACTTTATAAATAGACTGGTACCCAAGATGCCAACATATCTAGCGTAGATATAAGAGTACAGTGTTGCGTCGGCAGTATTGAACGGCTTGTAGATAATCAAAAGGTTTGGGAAACTGCCGAAATTTAAGAATTGTTAAATTGACGTTTCGAGCGTTTAAGATTGCAAATGACTATCCATCATTTACATCTCATTAACTAGCTTGTTATCGATTTTAAATCCTATTGGTCATCTTTTTGTCACATGATTTCTTCTCAATATAAAAACACCACCTATTTTTTTCCATTTTACATTTCACTCCGACGAAAGGCCTTCGCTCGAAACGTCAGTTTAACCATTCTTAAATTCCGGCAGTTTCCCAAACCTTTTGAATATCTAGAGTAGTACATGTAGGAGTTTACTTGTCCCACCTGCAATAGTTCTGGTAAGCAAGCTTAGCTAAATATAGAAGGAAGATTACAAGGACATACGACGATTTCAACGTTTAAAATTTTACTTGTAATCGCGTTAATCTGATCACACCTTGAACTTTTGTTACCACTCTGCCTTTATCTCACACTCTGACCGTTTTTTGACGCACTTCTCCCTCAGCCTGCTTAATTTTACCATAGTTGCTTGAAGACTCCTTTCGCGTTCTTCTAATTTTTTGAGGACTTGCTCTTGAGCATCGATGTGCGAACTTAGCGCAGTTATTTGATCAGCCATCACACCTTTTTCTTCCTTCAGTTGTTTCTGGATCTGATCACTTTTGATTCGCTAAACAAGGCAAGGAAACGACATCATGGGAAAACTAAAAAAATTAACAACGGTTTATCTCGAGCCTTCCCTGGAAAAGAAAACTCGATACTCTAGTCATCTACGGCAGCTTCAACTTTAGGCAATATAATTATTCAGGGACAGATTTGTCGATAAGAAGTCGCTACACTTGATAATTCTTTGGATTCCTTGGTTAAACGTGTTCCGAATTTGTTGAGCATAGCGTACCTCAGACATGAGTTTCAAATTGGCTTCCTCCTTCTCTCGCAATTCCTGAAGTACACGAATATTTTGTTCTTGCATTTCCTCAAAGGCTTGACCGGTGAACTCCATTTCGGACAGCAGAGCATCTTCTTCCTGCAAAATTACTCACAGTATTATTAAAACGCTAAAATAACATCCAAAACTTGCCCGTTTGGTACATCTCATTTATTTTTTTTACCCGGTAATTTTAACTCCAAATAAACTTTTCCAGTTAGTCACAAATCACAAAGTATTTCCAAAGTGATAAATTAGTCTCGATGAACTATGCGATAATTTTCAGGCAAGTAAATAAATAAATGAACAAACAAACAAATAAATAAATAGCTTGATAAAATGGACGCTTTATCATTAGCATTACGCTCGATTCTAGGTGTTGTGTGAGTCGTCACGTTAATTGGTCTACCCCATTCGTCCGAACACTTTCATCTAATTTGAAACCATTGATAGCACCTCTATCAGCGTGAAATTTTTTTGTCCTTTTGAAAATACCGACAGTTACCAGGTATAACCAAACCTGTTTAAGTTTATTTAACTAAAAAAAAAATCTCCAAGAAGTAAAAGATTTATGCTTCTTGAGAAATTTTTTCCACGTTGGCCATCAAATAGTTCAGGTTAAATTTCCATTTGTCAAAAATAACAGTAGAAGGGACCATTGGTCCAACTAGCTGGTTGATACAAGAATGTGGGCTGGAACCGAACGTAAAGTAAACATTAACAACTATGAAAACTTGCCATTTATTATTATATTATTTTATATATTATACCTGTTTGGTCGCTGCTATTTTCTTTTGAAGTTGTTCTATCGTTTCATTCGCTGCTTTCAATCTTTTCACAGCCTCCTCATCAGCAAGTGATCCTTTGTACTTCTCGATCTCTAATTTTTCTTCCTCGATCTTTGAATTTAGTTTTTCGATTTCTGCCTTCAACCTTTTCTCGCTTGCAAGAAGCTATGCCATGGTGACACGAAAAATGCATTAGAAATTCATACGAAAAGATGTATAAAAACAACATTAAAGATAAACAGTAAGGAAAGACATGAAAAACTACAAAAGACAAAACCCAAAAAAAACCCTTGCGTCAATGAACAAGAAAAGTTCACGGTATGGTAAGTCATGTCCTCAACTCAGGAGCGCATAAGAAATTTTGAAAATCAGCATTTCGCAAACTCCGTACCACCGTTCATTGTTTGTCGAGGAATTGACTGCATCAGAAAGGACTGAAAATTACGTCATAACTCTTGCGGTACATGAAATTACCAGACTTACTATGAGGGACGTAAGAAGGATACGAACAAACCCCGACCAGAATTGCTACAAAGGAAAGGTGCTCCGTGCGCGACACATTGGTATGCATAGGTTGCTTAAGGGTGGGGTACACAGGTTAGTTTGGTCGCGCATGAGCATTTCGTGGCGAAAATTTCATTGATTATTTTACAAATAAATAAGATACTTCATAAACGAAACGACTAACTTCATTGATGAAGTAAAAAACGTCATGCGAAATTAAATTTTGCACCTGAATTCTTTTGGAATTTACTTGAAAATTTGATGTAAATTAATGTTAGACAACCTTGAATTGAATGCCGTACCTCCACTTTTTCTCTGACGTCTTTGGCAGCACCTTTGTAAACATCCAACATTAACTTCATTTCTTTCTGACTTTCTTGGTATTGCCTGAAGAACAAGGTCAACAATTCACTCTCAATAATCCAAGAAGCACAGTAAATGCTGAGTTTATTATTTCCCTGCACCTATTAACAGTTAATGTTAGTTAGTTACAAGCATCAGTTTCAAATAAACCGAATCTTCCTAAAGATTTCGCGATGTTCAAAACAAATACAAAACCCAATTTCTTCCCCTGAAAAATACTCAGACGAGCAACGAGATTCTGTATGTTTCAATCGATATCAGCAATACTAGACAGGCATCATTAAATTCAGCAATGCATGATGTAAAGCCTGATTTTCACTTTCTTTTTCACTTTTCGCATCACCCTTTTTTTGTTTCTCATTGGCTCTCGGGAACCCTTTGGATCCTGAGAGCCAATGAGAAACAAGAAAAAATGCGCGCGAAAAATTCCGCCAGTAGTGAACGACGTGCCGAAAATGTTAAAGTTCGTAGAACTAACGTTTTGAGTTCCGTAGGAGCGAAACGAGTTCACGTTTCGTTCCAACGAAGGGCCTTCGCTCAAAATGTTAGTTATACGATTTATTCCTTCCCTGCCTGAGATCTCCGTTTGACGTGTAACATCGTCTGGCGTAAGCCAGAGTAAAATAACTTGGCATAAGCCAGAGTAAAATAGCAAAGAGCCCCGGTTAAAGGGAAAGGGTTAAACTTACTTCACTTCACTTTTCAAAGCCTTCAAGTCATCCGCCTCTGAAGTCGAAAGCTCTCCGTCTTCCTTCTCTTCTGTTTCTTGTCCCGATGTTTTGCGCGTGGTTGGTTTCTTTCCCGATAAAATATCTTCGAGATCGTGTTGAAGCTAAACAAGTCGCAAGAAGACACGAGAAATTCAAGAAAAAGTTAAACCCCGTTACCTCGGCGCCCTCTTTTTTCAATACATACACTGTAATAACAGGAACTATTGGCAAGAAAAGTCACCAAGCGTCAAAACTTATTTCAAAAGTTATTACGTCAAAAGTTATTTATTTGTTTGTTTTTTTGAGTTCTTTCTATAGCTTCAGAACAAGCAGTAAATTTAGTTCTATCAAATAAGCAATATATTCAGTTCTTTCTAGCTATCAAATTTAGCAATCCACCTTAACTCAAAAGCCCGATTGACTGCGAACATTCCAAAAACATTGTCTAGTTTAGATGTTAGTTAACCAACAAGCCTGTTCCCACCTTCAATGGCAGATGCCAACTAGCTGCCATCTGTCGACAGAAGTGCCAAGAGCACCCACCTGGACGCTGTGTAAGTAGGTTTTGAACGAAGATGAAATAGTTTAAAGCTAGTGAAACGATAAACTCACAATTAACCTACACTGCTGAAGTCAAGACCGGATTCCCGAAGGTGCGAGTTCAAGTCCCGCTCGAGTCAACTTTTTCAGCTGACTTCAACAGTGTAGGTTAATTGTGAATTTATTGTTTCATATTACCCTGAGGATGATTCTGAAATAGAATTTAAAGCTAGTACTCTGCCGAAATACCGCATGAACGAGGTGTTGATGTTTCAAGCGAAATCCCTCAGTTTTCTGGTTTTTCGGCTAAACCTTTTTCTGTTTGCTGTTAACTGCAATTTCCCCCCAGACCCAGTGCTCCCTTTAGACTTTCCATAAGGTGGTTACTCTTGATGAGAAAATGCTTGTTGGCGACTGACACTTCCGCTGTCAAAGTCCTCATCACATTCAGAAACAACTGAAAACTATTTGCGAGGAGAACGCCTGAGATTCGATGACTAACTTTTCAGGTTAAAAAAACGATTTGTTTCTTGTAAAACACTCAAAGATCGATACTTCATTCAAACAGTGAATTTAATAGTTACCCTTTTGGTTTCTTCCTCTTCTTTGGTAAGTTTTGTTTTGAACCGAATCGCTTCGCCCTTCAACTGCCGGTTGCTATTCTACATAATGTAATTAAAAACACCATTTTAAAAAACAAATTTTACAAGCAACATATAGGTATGCATGGTCATCGAATTATATCTCACTCGAGTTCACTGTCCCATATCTATACACTTAGTTAACTTATTGGATTTTGTAATTTAACCGTTCTACCTGTAAGCTTTTGATTAAGTTATCCATTTCTTTTATCATAGGACCTACAGAGAATTGTATAAACACAGCATTTTAGCAACAGGTGAATTAGTCGTTTCGGTGTCTTCAGTCTTAAATTTCATATGTAAACGGCCACCGTATACCTGTCTGCTCGTTCGTTTTCACGTAATGTTCGTACTTCATTCGGAGTAACTCGTAATCACGACGGACTTGCATCAGAGCGTCCTCTACGCGAGCAATTTCTGCTTGAAATTTCTTTTGCACACTCATACTCTCGGTCTATTTGGTAGTTAAATGGAAGATTCAATTAGTTCAGGGCATTGATGTAAAAGTAGACATTTCACTCATTAAGAAATCTAACCGTTCTCCCAAAGACGGGCGCTTTTAACGAACACATAGTTACCTCAACTTGCTCAAGCTGCAACATGTGCTGAGTTTTACTGTTGTTCGCAGCTCTTCGTAAATCGTCCAGCTGTTGTCGTGTCTAGAACAAAAGTTAAGGGTACCCTTAATTTGTGGGATTTTCATTTCTTTATTCAATCGAGATTCAACCCTTTCCCTAAGGTTGTATCTCCTTAATCCACTAGGGCCGTTTATACGATAGAAAATAAGTCGCGAACACTCATATAGATGGCCCTCGATGAAGTTGTTCACGACCAAAATAAGCCGCGTCTAATTTAAGTGGCGAAAACGCTCATATAAATGCCCTGTTCACGTCTTATTTTAGCCCAGGTTTATATAAGCCGCGGCTTATTTTCTTTCGTATAAATGGCCGGATAGTGTATCTTGTCTCGTACCATGTCAACAACGGCCAAATCCGTCGTGTCAAAGTTGCATGACTTATATTCGTTGCGGCATAGACCTCTTATATAATGGCCATGATTTCAAATATTCCCCCATGTGCATCTACATGTAAATTCGGAGGCAAAGACTATTTTGAATTGAAGACACACAAACGAGGTGATAAATACTTATCAAGATGCACATAATAGAACATATAATTTGGTATCAATATCTAATTCGGTTTACAATTACACACGATTTCACCTTGTTATCCTCATAATATCAAGTACCAAGGCCTTTATTATTTACAACGTACCTGGTTTAGTTCGTTGAAGAGAACAGAGTATTGAGATTGTAATGTCCGGTACTGGACAGATTGGAGAACTGCTGACTCAGGTACCTGAAGAGCCTATAGGATCAGAAAAACAGAGTTCTAGTCTTTGCAGTGGATAGACTTGGTGTGGACTTCAAGTTATTTAGTCCATTACAATACACCAGATATAGCGATGTGAGATTTCTCACTACACGCGTTACGTGACGTGGAAGTGAAAGAAAGACGTGAACACACAATATAATGTACAGGGTTCTCTGTACGGTCGGGGGTCCCGGACGAGTATACTCAGCAGTATGTAGTTTTGAAAAAAGATAATTTTGACTTCCATTTTTTGTCATTTATTCGGGAGTAAAGGCTAATTTACATCGTAAAATCCACTATAGAGGCTTCCGGCATTAATCTCTTCAGGCAGAGTTATCACTTTCAATTTCATTAGCTACCTTTTAACAACCTGCCTATCTTCTCAGTCCAAAAAAATATAAATATATATGTTTCTGGTTACCCGACCGACCCTAGATAAATGCTGCGACAGTAAAAATTTTATATTCGTCCTTTTTCAAGCTAGAATACTTTGATCACATTTCTGCTGTGTTTTGGTTTAAACGTGTTGACGTTTGCGTGGTCGCCATCTTGTCTTCTTTGTTCTACGTGCGTTCTCCATGCGTGCGGGATAAATTATTGGAAAATATAGGTCTAAAGTATGTTTTCGCGCAATATACCGCTGATATGTATGGGGCTCACATGGTTTAGGGCAATTTTTTACAAATTATCAATAGAACATGCGGGCATATTACTTACTATGTGAAATGGCTGGAATTAAAAAGAAACTTGTAAAATAATTTTTTCCTACCTACCGATCCGGTCTTCTTTGGGATTTGCTATCGGAAACAAACATTTTTTTTACCTCAACGAATGAACTATATGTGTGGCGGTCGCCTTCTGTCAGTCAGTGGTTGGTTCTTGTTGTAGTGTCCGTTAGTCAAGAAGTCGGCCCACCTTTGATCCTAAGAAGTCTGAATGTAGAGCTAAACAACGAAACTGGTTATTTTTAGTCCCAACGTACCTCATCATATCTCTGAGCGTGCCTGGGGAAAACTTACGCGGAGACATATACGAACTGAAAACAATATCAAGGAACCATGGTGTTTGCAGAAAATGCAGACGAAGAGCGACGATTTTAGAAGTCACTTACGTCCATTTTAAGTTTTTCAACCTCCTCCAGTGATCCTTTGTAATTTTCCGTTAGTTTTTCCAACTCTGCTAGCCGTTGCTCGGCCAGTAGTTTCTGTTCTTCGTAATCTGATTGCAAATGGCCTGCCTTTAAAACGAAAGATATTCATATATTCAGTTCACCCAATATAGCAAGCAAACAATTGAATGTTGTGCTGCACACTGTCAAT
>JBAHVQ010000333.1:0-10608 GCA_036872915.1 Nanipora kamurai | reverse complement strand
ATGTTTTTGTGGTTTCGAAACCTTCAAAAGAATGATTAATTGAATCGGGTTTTTGGTCTTCACAAAGGTTGACTTCTTTGTTTGATCAGGTCTTGAGTACATTGACCATCATTTGTTTTATATGGTCCCCATTGCACCGGCCAAAAGATGTGATCCAACGCCGCGGCAGCTGCCTAAATTTGGCACGCAGGCTCGCTTCGGGTGATTCGAGACAGTGGGTGGATTCGGCGTCATGTTCAAAGAGTTGTTGAACTGCATCATGTTCAAACAGTTGTTTTGAATCGAGTTTTAGGAGTCCTGGTCTTTGTTTGTGTTATGTTTCAGGCCGTTTGAAGTGAGCGCATGAACTCAATCTGTGTTGTGGCTTTTGATAGACCAGTATCGACTGTTCAAAGTTTTTTGGGGGCATTGTGTACAGTGTACAAGTTGTTGACTTGTTTGTTTTAACAGGTTTTGCTTATACATTGACCATCTGTTGGTTTATATACGGTCTCACTGCAGGCTCGTTTCGGTTTATCCGGGGCAGCGTGTGGATTTTGCGCATGTCAAATTGAAATTGATCGGTTTGTTGCATCGTTTTGTTTTCTTGACGTAGAGGTTGGCATTTCAGTGATTGAACCTCAAGACGAAACTGTTGATCTTGAAAACTCTATAACGTTTGCGTCGATTTGATTGTCTAACAATTTGAAGTGGTGTTCAGCCATGAATGCCCAGTTGCAATTGAATTATTTTGCTCAACAACGTGGTTTCGAATCGATGTTCAATCCTCGACCTCCTCGTCGAAAGGAGTCGCTCCGGATTGAACCAGCAGAGGATTGGACCTTTTTGATCAGAGGAATGACAGTTCAACCCATATGTGGCATTGATATTTCTTCTTTCTGTTTCAACACTCTACCTGCTTGCCTATAGGAGTCACTCCTGGTAGCGTCAGAGGATTGAAACTTTTTGCAAAAGATGCAACCTGATGTAACTACCATCAGAGGATTGAAACATCAGAGGATGGAGCCAATAGTCAAGACTCACGCAATGGTCATGGAATATGCCTTCATCCCAGAGAGTGGCAAAGACGCCATCAAGCTCAGTGATTTCCGAGAACTGTGGCAGGGGCATCATGAGTCAGTTATGACCGAAGACAATGTTTACATTGCCTGTTTTGCCCGCGGCGGCGGCGGCGCCGTCAAATACACATTTGAAGAGCGTGAAGGCTGGAGTGGAAAGCCCTTCTTTGTGTACAAGCACTGTCGTGACTCGTTTCCGAAGATGGGAATTGTGGTTCACGAGCGTCGTCCAATTGTGGCTGCGCACCAAGCCGTCGTGACCAAAGACAACGGGGAGGTCCGCGCAATTGTCTGGACCTTTGCAGCAACTGGAGACTTCATCCATGCCAGATTCTTCTACGCGCATGTGACCTAGACGTATTTAGTTTATGTTTGTTTTCGTTTGCGCTTTTAATGTCCTTTGTTTTATGTTTGCTTTCGTATTGTCATTGAGCTCCTTGCGAGACGCGTGTTCTATAACTGTGTGGTTCCTCAATTCAACATCGCAACGTATGCAGCGCTTCCATTGAAGCTTCTGTCAGGAGAGGGTCACGCATGGCATGGCGTTGGCGACGGTCAAAGAGCACATGGAGAAATGGCGTATGATCACGAAGTCGACGGAGGTGAAGGTGCACAGGAGACACCGAACCACCCGAACCAGCTGGTCTTCAAGCCCAAGTAGTGAATGTACTTTTGAGGATTCGGTTGGGGAAAGCTTTGGTAATGCATCGCTGCATGTTTGGTTTTTGAAAAAGGGCTGATGGTGTGTGTATATTATTACTATTACTACTATTATCGTCTATTGGCCCATGTGTTAACGAAGGGTTGCTCAATAACTTCTACACATTGTTTGTGTACAAACTGGTGGTTTGGGGCTGAACACGTGATGCAACAGTGCAAGGAACAGTTTTTTCAATCCTCGACCGCATTTTTGAATGAGATTGCGAGGCCACAGTCATACCGATGAGTTTTCCAAGGTTCTAGATCGGTGACCTTTGACGGAACGGCTGCGCAATAGCTCACAAACGCGTGAAATCACAAAAGGATCATCCGTGGGTCATGCGGTGGCTGTGCACTGGTGCACGCTGTCGCGTCTTGGCGTGGCTATAGCTTTGGATCTGGCTCGTATTGAAGCATCAAGTGCAAATGACTGTTCAACCCATGTTGCATATGTTATTGTATATTTGTTTGGATCCTCGACCTGTCTGCTAGTTGGAGTCGCTCCGAGCAACACTAGAGGATTGAAACCCATGGTGGTAGTTCCATGACGATTCAAACCCATGGTGGTAGTTCCATGACGATTCAACAATCGAAATGCCGGAAGGAGCTGCTCCTGGCAAATTAGAAGGTTTGACACATGCTTTATAGAATTAGAAGGTCGACAGAATCAATCGATCTTAAATAGTTCACATTGGATGCAATGCAGTCAGAATCGAGCACTTCAACTTTCCACATACTTCCACTTTTTGTTGGATATATATACATATAAATATGTATATACATATAGCGCTCGTCCCTGCAGTTTGCTGCCATGAACGACGCGCAGCGCGCTGGGCTGCGTCGGTATATATGTGGGGATGGCGAATAACGGAGGGATGGCCAGTGCAACTGCAGGTTGCCTGCACTACTTGGAAAAAGAGGGTTTGGCCTTCCAGCTAAACATCAAGTGCGTCCACATAGGTGTGCACCGATCGAACAGGGGCGGCATGGGCGTGGACCTGCTCCATACACGCGACTTAATGCAAACCATTTGCCAGATGGGCTTTGTAGGGCAGGGCATAAGTGAAAGGGTCTGCCTGGAGCTGGACTCGTCGCCTGACTGCGATGCGACGAGGCACGGCGAAACAAGTGTGTTTTTTTGATGAGTTGATCCGCCAAATATGTTTGTAGAATTTCGTTGCTGAAAGCACACGACTCATCTTGATGGCAGGCCCTTCAATGAAAGATTGAGCCTGGAGTCGGTAGGGAAGCTCCCAGCCGTGACAGACACCCTCAGTTTCGCCAGCATTTGTGGCTCCCATCTGAACATGGCAAACCGATGCTTGCACTATGGAGCGCCTGAAGGTCTCAGTTCGGAGGTCCCTTCTGAATGCAGAGCTGCCGTCGCTGATGGTTCTACGTGGCTGGTGATCAAACGCATTGATAATGCAGAGTTCCCTTAGCTCATCACGGCAATATGCGAGGCAGGGAACGCAATGCAATCCATCGCAAAGCAAGAAGATGAGTGGCAGTTGCTGCAAAAGGTCAAGGCCGTTCTCCAGAACAAGAAGGAGCTTGGTGAGACGGTGACGTGGCCGGACGTGGCCGAATCGGTTTTGAAGAGTGCCCGAAGCGCGGTGCAAGTGGTCCCTCGATCTTTGCCTTCATTGCACGATGTGGAGACTACAGGCTGCAGCAGGTAGAGTCCTATGTGAGAATCTTCGTGCCCGAGAACTCGGGGATGCTGTGTGGGCGGCGTTGAGTGTCGAGCTCAAGGGTTTCAAGGACGACCTTCGCTGGAGACACATGTTGCTGAAATTCGGGTACGGTTTCCCAGAACGCCCAATCTCACCGACGGATGCAACTTGCATGGATGCTACAAATATATAATGTATACCTCATGTGCGTTTCAGTTTCACAGCATGTCCAAAGTGCTATAAGTAGTGCGCCGAGTTCCTTCCACATGCATGTCAATACTCTTAGTTTTTTAGGGTTTTCTGGGCGTGGTCTGGAAGTTAGGGACGACATGCGAGCAGAATGCCCAGCATGAACTTCCCATCGTGAACAAGTGTCAAGCTTTATGTCATGTGCGTAGTATACACATACACTATATGCAATGCGCTGTCATGCATTTGGCACGGTCTGTGTTGTTACTGCTGCTCGGCTTCAACATCACTTCAATCCTGATCTCGTGTAAGACTGTCCCGGCCATGGTAAGGAGTAGCTCAACCGAGAGGAGTCACTCCTGGTAGCGTCAGAGAATTGAAACATCAGAGGATTGAAAGCTCGTTGTAACAAACAGATCCACTGGATCCCACTTCGTTGAAGGCCTTCCTCTTCCAAATCCACCCAGAGTGCAAAAGCATCTGCACTCTGGATAGATCTGTAATCTGGAGTTGCCGAAAAGCATCGGGGATCTCGTTCATGTCAGTCGACCTGCAAGAAAGGCGACCTTTTTTCCAGGTGGACTGGCGCAACCTCCACAAGAACAGACATGTGTCAGTAGACCTTCAAGAAATAAGGTTGTCAGCCGTTCTTCAAGGTCTACTGACATGACACGTGACGAGGATACTTGACAATTGTCAGGTCTCCTCGCTCTTGGCTGGTCACACTGTGGCATCAGGTCTCCATGGAAACCTCGTGTTTTGGTGCTCCAGGCGCAAGGGATCGGAGCTGTTTTGCCTCGAAATGCAGTTTTCGTGGCAGGTACAGCACTTTGGACATGGTGGTGATCGTCGAGGAGCCCAGATTTCGTGACAGGTGCAGTGAATCGTGACTTTTGGACATGTGGCTCGTTTGCAGATTTTGTGGCAGGCACAGCGCTTGGTGAACCTCGAAGTACAGATTTCGTGGCAGGCACAGCATTTGGTGAACCTCGAAGTGCAGATTTCATGCCAGGCGCAGCACTTGGTGAACCTCGAAGTGCAGACTTCGTGGCAAGCGCAGCACTTGGTGAACCTCGAAGTACAGATTTCGTGGCAGGCACAGCGCTTGGTGAACCTCGAAATGCAGAGTGCAGATTTCGTGGCAGGCGCAGCACTTGGTGAACCTCGAAGCGCCGGCGCAGCAGTGACCCTCGATGTGCAGATTTCGCGGCAGGTGCAGCACATGGTGAACGTCGAAGTACAGATTTCGTGGCAGGCACAGCAGTTGGTGAACCTCGAAGTGCAGATTTCGTGGCAGGCGCAGCAGTTGGTGAACCTCGAAGTGCAGATTTCGTGGCAGGCGCACCACTTGCTGAACCTCAAAGTGCAGATTTGGTGGCAGGTGCAGTATACTTTGCGTTCTCAGATGCTCACTATACCACTTTCACTCACACTCACAATCCCTCACACTCCCACTCTCACTCACACTCGCGCTCACTCTCCCACTCTCACTTGCACTCGCACTCACACTCACTCACTCTCACTCACAGTCATTCTCATCCACACTCACTCTCACACACGCACTCACACCACCCACACACTCACTCACTCTCGCGCACTCACACTCAGTCACTCTCATTCTCATTCTCACTCTCACTCTCTCACTCTCACTCTCACACTCACTCACTCTCCCACTCTCACTCTCACTCTCCCACTCTCACTCTCACTCACACTCACCCTCACTCTCACCCACACTCACTCACCCACCTTCAGTCGCTCACACTCACTCTCACCCTCACTCACACACACTCTCACCCACACTCACTCTTACTCACACTCACTCTCACTCACACTCGCACCACTCAGTCTCCCACTCTCACTCACACTCACACTCCCTCACACTCTCACTCTCAACACTTCCTCTCGCGCCCTCTCTCTTCTCTCTCTCTCTCTCTCTCTCTCCCGCTCTCACTCGCACTCACTTACGCTCACTTTCACTCACACTCGCACTCACTCTCACTCTCACCCACACTCAGTCTCACTCACACTCGCACTCACTCGCACTCACACCCACTCTCTCCCATGCACTCACGCTCCCTCTCATCCACACTCACTCACACCCACCTTCACTTCATCACCACCATCACCGCTCTGGACCCCAATGCGTCTAGATCTCTAGACTTTCTGCTCACAGACCTCACACACACACTGTTTGGGGTCTCTTGCCGGGATAGCTTTTTGAATCTCTGCATTACAACCCTCTTCGTGACAACATACTCGAATCCCGTCTACACCAAATGAATTGAATTTGTCTTCGCGCCAAGTTCCGTCGAACCTTCCATTCCACATCCCAGACTTGTTTAGAACATTTGCGCATCATAAAAAAAGGCTGAACAAAAATAACACCCTACTGTTTCAATAATGCTGCTCTATTTCAATGATTTCATGTTTTGGTTATATTATTTTTCGCATTGGCTCTCATGTTAGCTTTTGCCCTCCCAACAGTGGGCCGAAGTTTTTTGAGGCCAGAACTTTGGGCCAAAAGAAATGGGAAACCCAAGTAAAAGGACACACAAAACTTGATTGCCAATTTTGGGCCATAAACAAATTAGGCCCAAACAAAAAGATACACAAAATTTGACTGCCAATGTAGGCCAACATTTCTTGGAGTCCCAAGTAAAAGGAAACGCATAAATTTACCGCCAACTTTGGGCCCAAAAATGGCACGCACAAAAAAACAGAACACCCAAATTTGACTGCCAACAGTGGGCGAAAAATGCTTGGAGGCCAAAGTAAAGGGGAATAAAAAAACGTGACTACCAACTATTCACAAAAACAATTTGAAAGGCCCAAGTACATGGACACAACAAAAACTGATTGCCAACTATGGGCAATAATCTTTTGGAAACCCCAGTAAATAAAATGATATTCTAAATGTCACTACGAACTTTGGGCCACAAGAAACAGGAGGCCCAAGTTTTGTGTGTCCTTTTACTTGGGCCTCCAAACATCTTTGGCCCATAGTTGGCAGTCAAGTTGGGTTCTTCCTGGAGTTCTTCCTTTTACTTGGGCGTCCCATTTTTGGCCCATAGTTGTGAGTAACAGTTTGTGTTTCCTTTTACTTGGGCCTCCCAGTTCTTGGCCCGAAGTGGGCAATCAAATTTTGTTGTTTCCATGTACTTGGGCCTTTCAAATTGTTTTTGTGAATAGTTGGCAGTCACGTTTCTTTATTCCCTTTTACTTGGGCCTCCAAACATTTTTGGCCCATAGTTGGCAATCAAGTTGGGTTCTTCCTTTTACTTGGGCGTCCCATTTTTTGGCCCATAGTTGGGAGTCAAATTGTGTGTTTCCTTTTACTTGGGCCTCCCAGTTCTTGGCCCGAAGTGGGCAATCAAATTTTGTTGTGTCCATGTACATGGGCCTTTCAAACTGTTTTTGTGAATAGTTGGTAGTCACGTTGCTTTATTCCCTTTTACTTGGGTCTCCAAACATTTTTGGCCCATTGCCGTAGTTGGCGGTCAAGTTGGGTTCTTCCTCTTACTTGGGCGTCCCATTGGGAGTGAAGTTTTGTGTTTCCTTTTACTTGGGACTCCAAAAATGTTGGCCCACAATTGGCAGTCACATGTGTGTTTCTTCTATTTGGGCTTCCATTTGGGCCAAAAGTAAGGATTGTTTCCTTTCATTTGGGCCTCCGTTTTTCTATTGCCCATAGTTGGCAGCCAAATTTTGTGTTTGACTGCAAACTATTGGGCAAAACCTCCTTGGAGGCAAGTAGAAGAAAACACACAATGACTGCCAACTATGGAACAAAAGGATGACCCTTTTACAATCTTTTTGGCCAACCGCTACCTTTTAACGGGTTTTCTTCTCAAAAACGATCTTGTCCTTTGAGGCTTTGGAGCAAAAAAATCCCAAAAACTGATTCAATAACATCCGCTTTAGCTGACGAAACAGGAAACCTTTCCGTTTTGTACTTTTGTGGATCCACAAAATTTCAACTTGACTTTTTGTGGATCCACAAAATTTCAACTTCACTTTTTGTGGATCCACATTTTTAAAATTAAACCTTCAAAAAATTTTGTGGATCCACATTTTCAAAGTTACGTTTTTGTGGATCCACAATTTTTTGATTGCGTTTTTTGTGGAATCACAATTCTAGATATTTGGATCCCCATTGAGGTTCAGCTGGTGGTCCTGAGATACCCTCATTTGGAAGTACAAAGCGCGGAGTCCAAGATACATCAATACACAATGGCACCAGGGAAATCTGAAAAACACGTTCAAGTTCATGCATTGTGTAGTCCACCAATGGGGCCCATCAGTCTGTAGTGAACCAAAGTGATATGACCAAAACTTAGGTCTAAGGAAAGAGCACTTCGCATAAATATATTGACTCACTAAACAAGGACAATTTAGATCACCAGGTGGGAGAAAGGTTTTTGGAATCGAACTTGAGCCCTGCCAACATTCAATCTCTACACTATTCACGGTGTGTTTTTGTTTGTTATCGATGTTTTTTTTTCGACGAGGGTGCACCCCGGCATTTAGTAAAGAATATCCATACTTTTGGAACGACAAAAGGCAAGGGTGCACACCGACATTTTTCAGTGTTGACACCCTTGAAGCATCCCAAAGATACATTTTGTTGGGATGTACATCTTGATTCTTGTCATCCAAAAACATCATTAACATGATGCCCCAAAGGATATCCAAGGATATCCCAGGCCAAGCGTCTTCTGAAGGGTATCCCCCTTGATTTGCCCCAAACAAAATGAAGATTCATATGAAGAGAACATTATAAAGATGTTTTGGTGCTTTCCCCCAAGAAAAAGAACAATCATAAGTAGGTTTCAGATTCCAAAAAAAAGAATCCTCCCACCTGGCGATCGAAATTGTCATTCTGTAGTGAGGAAGTTACTGATAAGCACTCTGTCCTTGGACCTATGCTTTGGTCAAATGACTTTAGTTCACTACAGAATGATGGGCCCCACGGATGAACAACAAAATGCATGAACGTGCTTTTCAGATTTCCCTAGCACCATTCAAAAACATGATGTCCAAAAAACATACCCAAAACTATCCAAGGCCAAATTTCTAAAGGGTCTTTCCCAAAAACCTGTACACTTTTGACTAACAAACCCGTATGTTGGGGTCACCATTGTGCAGTACTTGCTGCAAAAAACGACGCTCTCATCATGCCACGTCGAAGTGCAGCATTTTGTAGTGAGCCACTCATTGAGCCACTCATTTTGTAAGCGCGGACGTTTTTTCCCCAAGCAGTGTGGACACACTAGGGGTTCTTACGGTAGGAGAAAAGCAGCTGATGCTTAGATCGCTGAAGCGCGCGGGCGTGACCGGCTTATTCGCTGCTATTTACAGTACATTCATGCCTCTCGACATCGTCCATGTGCACTTCGACTGCGCAGGCTCGCAGAATCTGGGTGGCGGCAGTGGGTGCTTCGACAGCGCTCTCGTTGTGGCGCCGTGCGCATTTTCGCACCTGGTGGTGACTTTTCGTGGCAGGCGCAAGGGAAACCTGGTGTTTTGGTGCTCCAAAGTCGACTTTTCGTGACAGGCGCAAGGAATCGGAGCTGTTTTGCTTCGAAATGCAGTTTTCGTGGCAGGTACAGCACTTTGGACATTGGCAGGTACAGCACTTTTCGAGGAGCCCAGATTTCGTGACAGGTGCAGTGAATCGTGACTTTTGGACATGTGGCTCGTTTGCAGATTTCGTGGCAGGCACAGCACTTGGTGAACCTCGAAGTACAGATTTCGTGGCAGGCACAGCATTTGGTGAACCTCGAAGTGCAGATTTCGTGGCAGCGCAGCACTTTGGTGAACCTCGCAGTGAGATTTCGTGGCAGGCGCAGCACTTGGTGAACCTCGAAGTACAGATTTCGTGGCAGGCATAGCATTTGGTGAACCTCGAAGTGCAGATTTCGTGGCATGCGCTGCACTTGGTGAACCTCCAAGTGCAGATTTCGTGGCAGGCGCAGCACTTGGTGAACCTCGAAGTGCAGATTTCGTGGCAGGTGCAGCGCACTAGTGAACCTCGAAGCGCAGATTTCGTGGCCGGCACAGCGCTCTGTGACCCTCGATGTGCAGATTTCGTGGCAGGCACAGCACTTAAGTGAACCTGTACAGATTTCGTGGTAGGCACAGCAGTTGGTGAACCTCCAAGTGCAGATTTCGTGGCAGGCGCAGCACTTGGTGAACCTCGAAGTGCAGATTTCGAGATGCTCACTCTCTCACTCTCCCACTCACTCTCCCACTTTCACTCACACTCACACTCCCTCACACTCCCACTCACACTCACACTCACTCTCACTCACAGTCATTCTCATCCACACTCACTCTCACACTCGCACTCACACTCACACGCACTCACCCACGCACTCACTCACTCTCGCACACTCACACTCACTCACTCTCATTCTCACTCTCACTCTCTCACTCTCACTCTCACTCTCACGCGCACTCACACTCACTCACTCTCCCACTCTCGCTCTCACTCTCCCACTCTCACTCACACTCACCCTCGCTCTCGCCCACACTCACTCACCCACCTTCAGTCGCTCACACCCACTTTCACCCTCACACACACACACTCTCACCCACACTTACTCTTACTCACACTCACTCTCACTCACACTCGCACCACTCAGGCTCCCACTCTCACTCACACTCCCTCACACTCTCACTCTCAACACTTCCTCTCGCACTCTCTCTCTCTCTCTCTCTCTCCCACTCTCACTAGCACTCGCTCTCACTCACTCTCACCCACACTCACTAACACCCACCTTCACTCTCACTCACGCTCACTTACACTCACACTCGCACTCACTCTCACTCTCACCCACACTCACTCTCACTCACACTCGCACTCACACCCACTCTCTCCCATGCACTCACACTCACGCTCCCTCTCACCCACACTCACTCACACCCACCTTCACTTCATCACCACCATCACCGCTCTGGACCCCAATGCGTCTAGATCTCTAGAC
>JBAHVQ010000332.1:50349-73107 GCA_036872915.1 Nanipora kamurai | reverse complement strand
TTGTTGGGATATAAAGATTTATTTGATATTTAAATAATACCTTGCATACGTTGCTATGTATAATGTGTTAATAAAAATAACGGATATCTTTGAAGAAATGTTAAAAGTGTATTCTTTCAGATAAGACAGACTTGATATTCGCTTCATGTACTTACTTCAGAAGAAACCATATCTGATGAAAGAACTTTTGAAATTATGAAGATTGCCCTCTTCAGCTCTCACTTTTCTCACTTAGTTCTGGAGATATTAAGATTTGTTTGATATGTAAATGACTCAACCTTCTACGTCACACCGCATAATGACTTACTGAGAAATCGTGTATATCTTTGACATTATTCGGTTAAGCCTCTTGAAACTTTCCTTGTTTGTTGCCATTTGTGCTCAAGAACAGTTCCAAGTGATTTCTGGTGATAACTTCCGAGATACACGTAATTATCCAACAAGTTATTACGCAGTGTGACGTAGAAAGTTGAGTCATTTACATATTAAACAAATCTCACTATCCCGAGAACGAAATCGAAGGATAAAGATTAAAGCCCAGCTTAAAACTTTTAAGTGTAACGCCATAATAAATATATAATAAAAAACACAATTTCAAAACATTTAAGATAACTTTACTAACGTTTCGTTGCCATCGTGCAACATCTTCAGAGTATTAAATTACAGTTGTTAAGATCTATTTAAGTTATAGTAAATGGTGATAATGCGAAAGGTGGCTAACCGACCGAAAAAAGGAAAATTAAAATAGAGAAGGAGGGATCGAAGAAATGTCTTCGTTGAGGTTAGGTTTAAGTTGAGATATAAGTAAACTCTCTCGAATGAGAAGTTCGAACTGTTGGTTAACTGCTAATTATTTGCTCGCTCGTTGTAAATTTGACCTGTATAACTTAAATAGGTCTTAACAACTGCAATTTAATACTCTGAAGATGTTGCCCGACGGCAACGAAACGTTAGTAAAGTCATCTCAAATGTTTTGAAGTTGTGTTTTTTATTGTATATTTATTATGGCGTTACACTTAAAAGTTTTAAGCTGGGCTTTAATCTTCATTCTTCGATCTCGAGAACTAGGCGAGATAACGGATAGCTGTCAAGGCCAATCTTCGTAATCCCAAAAGCTCTTTCATCAGATGTGGTTTTTTTAAACTGATTTTTTAAAGTCACATGTCCTTTTTGTCCCTTTTCCGGCAGTACCTCTCTACTTGATCCTAATCTTCTATTTTATTATTGACCACATTTGACTTGGTGTAATCAGTCACTCAAATGGAGTCAGTGGAATCGAGTCGATAGCCTTGAGTAAAAACCATGGAATGGAAACAAGTTTTTAAGAGTGGTATATTCATTGCGTTATCTTTTTGTCTGTTATACTGGGTAACAACTGTAGTCTGTAGTTTGCCTCTTCGTTTTCATTCATTATTTGAATAAATAAAGTAAATAATTTCTTACCTAGGAGACAGAATAGCGCATACATTTTTATCCATAAAATTACATAAATTACAACCATTGATGGCAAAAATTTATTGGTGCTCCCATCTTTAGACATTCCTGGATCCGGCCCTGTAGACCTGGGCAGTTATTGCACTACTTTGTTCAATCAAAATAGACTAACGTCGTGGCTTTCAGATTGTTTAATAGGGGCGGTATATATTGGTTAGTAATATCAATAAACTGTAATCCTTCTTGTGGAATGGGGGCAAGTTGTTGATCTTTAAAGAGCATACTCAATGAGTTATTTTCAGATGGTACGGATGTATACAACATAGTCGCAAGTCTTTGATGCCTTCTGCGTGTAACATGTGGATTTTTCTTACTCATGGACCCGTTTGATTCCTCCATATTGAGCTTCCAAATTTGGTAATTAGTGCCCATACTTAGTCTTTAGCGCTGTCCCAAATTTCTGGCATTATTTTACTTGCAAAAATTCCAGAGTGGCCTGTACGTCATATTATCATCACTGATCATATAACTTCAAATTTAAAGTATAATCTGGTGAACTTGCTAGTAATATCAAAGCCCAGCATATAATTTTGAATAAACCCAAAATTTTAATTAAATAAACACAAAATTATATGCTGGGCTTTGATAACAAGATTGCGCTTTCCGCCTGGTTCCAAAAGTGCCACGATTTTGAATAATCTCTTGAACCTATATAGTTTCTACACCTGAATAAGCTTGGGTTTTAGATTGTATACGAGATGATGGATCACAATGAGAGCAAGATCAGGTGATTAAATCAGAGATAGCTCCCATAATGGTGATAATAGGCAAAAAGAAAATTAGTTAACTTTTTTCATCATAAGATAGGTGGCATCTTACGCAAGCTGTGATTGGTCGACTAGCCGGTTTGCACAAGGCTATCGAAACACAATTCTGGACGGACCCGTTAAAAACGCTAATAACCTGTTTATTTTACTTATTTTGTTCGAGTTATTTTAGAACAGAAATAGAAACTGTTTGACTTTGTTTGCATTGGCTGATACAAACACTCGTAAGAATTGGGTAGAAATCTAAAGCTGTTGGTTCGTTCGAGGGCTTACACAACTGCTTGAAAGTTGTGTATCTCCTCACCATATAAAACGTGAATATCAATTTTCACCAACTACTCGTTTACTTAAAATGGCTCATATCATGTGCCATGGAGGAAAACCAAACTTAGAAATTATGAGATAAACGGGTAAAACTAGTTTTCAACCAATCAGCCGTAATTTCAGTTACCCTTCGCAAAATATCATCTACCTTGTGCTTCTCGGCTTTTGAATCTCAAAAATCCTTTTGCAAATCACTTGATATCACCTCGATCCGTATAAAATTCTTTCGTTTCTTTGAACTTTTCGAGTGTAGATTAGCGATGGCAAATTGTGCCTCTTTATCTCTCTGAATATGTAGTTCTATTACTATATTAGCATCTTCAGCAAAAATAGTACAAAATAAATTTTTCTTGTGTTACTAATGCCTGTATTTAATGACCTTGACCTTGATGAAAAGTCGTTCAACGCAGCACTCTATTTTCATATATTGTTGTATACTATACCGGAACGACATAAGTGATATGTCCAGATAGTAAACTCTTCGTGTAAAATGTCAATTCGTGTTCATATTTTTGTCTTTATTGTCTATTTTACCAAAGGATTGAGCCTCAATTTAGGAACAGCTTTACCAAACCTCCCTTTTGCGCACTTACGTCACTCCTAGTAATGGACAATGAGATGTTGCTCATCCCACATGGACCTTCGCACAGTGCACGCCTGCTAAAGGCAGATTTTTTGCAAGGAAATAAGTAGACTTTTAGAAATTCTGTCTTATGAAGATGTTTTGAAATTAGTCCAGGAGCGTATCCACATTTCGGTACCAAATTCAGGAGCTGCTATTATAACTAAGAGATGCTCTGGACTGGAGGGAAAGTCCCGTTACATGTGGGAGAGAAATTCTCAGATTTTAGCAATGTATCACTCTGGTCGTCAAATTTATTCACCTTTCAGAAAGTGCAATCAATTAGGATCACATGTTTTAGAACTTCTCTCATGAGTTAACCTGTTTCAACACCCCCCTGATCTATATATCCCTGCTCTATTAAGTATAATACTTAACCAATACTGAAAGCTACAAAAATTGACAGGGTTATCATCAACCTCGTCCGCAGGACGCCGCGTGAAGGCAAAATGCCCTGGGAACGAGGTTGGGTTATCATGTAAGAACATAAAGCAGACACATTGAAGGTTAAAAAAAGATATGATAACTTTTGCCCACCTGACTGGTGCTATCGGCTCGTGGACTACATTCGAGACACCTTAAATCTATTAGGTCCGACCCTTCAAATACAGGAGGTGAGTGTACTATGAAAACTCTTGCAATTTTTACTTACTTCCTGTTCAATTTTTTTGGCCTGAATTTAAGCTTTTTTAATTCTGCACGAAAAATTGAGTCAGAAAGTTGGGTTTTTTTCGCGCGTAACATGAAGTATAGCAAACGTTTTTCGATTGTTTTTTCAACTTCCTCGAACCGTATCGAGTTAAAGAATAGGGAAACTTGGATCACGAACAAACTGATTAAATCAGAGTAGTTAACATTGTCAGATCTGACCTGCAATAAACAAAATGTTTCTACCAATTACCCTGGCTTAAAAAGTGCAATTGCGCTTGCCTACTTCATGTACTAAACGATGTTAAAAATACAGTCTTTTTTCCAAGGTCGTTATTCGAAGCTCTAGAAATTCCGCTTATTGGTGGAGGAGCCAAAACTCGCTACATTTCTATGGACAAACTGCTGACCAAGAGTATTCTCACCTCTCATGTTTCGTGTCCCGAGGGTATTATATTTAGAAAAGGTAAGCTGATTAAGTCCTTCTTGAGGCATCTTCTTTGAATAATTTCCACTGCTAGGGTCTATGGCTCATAAATGTTTTAACCCGCCACTGGTGAACAGGACTTGTTAGGTTCATGTGACTCTTTACAGATGTAGACTGATGACGTAGTAGAATTCAATAGTTAAACAAGATTTACCTGTAAGTTGACGTTTCACTGTGAATTTGCTAGTTATCAGTCCGGAACGGAGTCGCCACATGCCCTATTATATAGTTTCCCTCCTATCCTTTCTCCTTTGTTCCTATTATTCTTGTCCACACCCCCGTTGAAAATTGGCTGGACAAACATGCGTGTGCATCTCACAGTTTGTTGGTTATTTCCGCTTACTAGTTTCCTTAACAGCGTTGCCTGTTTTTTCATGATTGTCCAAGGCGTCTTTAATCAGTTTGTCGTTGAAGTTAGATTCGGGCTCAGTTGTAGGTTGCTCTGTGTCAATGACCTTAGGAAGACTTAGAAGGTCGTTTACCGCCTTTTCTCTTTTCTTTTCTTTACTTACCTTTTCGTTCACTTATTCTGTACAATTACTGTTACAAAATTTTAAAAATGATGGCAGTTTCCATTTTTCAAACTTTGTTACCGACCGCTTTTACTGACGGACTCCATGCAGGCTTTACCGATGAACTCGCATTTTCCTGACAAATTAAGCAAAAAAGTGGGCAATTACATTACCCCATCACACCCGGTACGGTACCCCACTGATTCTGTCGTCCTCAGTATGTTCAGTTTTTGTATGTTGTGCTTTCTTTTGACGCTTTTATCAGTGGTTTTTGTCTACAAGTTCATTGTATGAGTCGATGGTACCGCCCCAGTTAATTCGTGTATTAATTCGGGCAAGTATTGGCTCTCGTTGAGATTTCTATACCTCCATTGTCAGTGGCCAGAATTACGAGTTGGATCTTCTCTTTCCAGATAAACAAGCCGTTCAACATTCCCGACGCAGAACTGTACTTTTATATCATTCTTCTCTTTCCAACCCGACCCGACAGTTTTCATTGGACTATAAGGCCCGGCAGGCTGTTGGGAATTGTTGTTCCTCATGTTCACTGCAGACATATCGCTAAACTGAATTGTAGAATTACCTATTCACAAAACAAACAGTGGTTTACTCGTATGAAAAGTAATTACAGTTACCAATGAAAGACCAAGGATCAGGAAAACCCTGCTTGAAAAATGCTTTTGTACAGCTTGTTTTTTTCCTTACTTGTTGATTAAAACACAAGCGATGCCATGACTAGATAAGCATGTGCAATGTGCATGCTTCTCGTGCAACTCCGTAATGACGTATACTGATGACATGATAGTACTAATTTCTAGTTAGTACTATGGCAACTTGTCACGCGAAGAGATTGAATTCGGAGATACCTAGCACGCAACAGGAACAAGGGTATATTGGTTGATTCAAATATTTGATGTGTTGGTTTCCAAGCATTATGTCGGACACTCCACAATCATAGCCAAGTGTGGTGGGACACAAACCATAAATACCGTGAAATCGATGTCTCCCTCTCTTCCTCCTTTACAATGTTATTTGGCCTAGAATTGCCAACGATATCACGGTAGACATTTATTCCACTATACAACATTGAAAAGGCTAAAAGTGCATTGAACACGGGGTCAGGAAAATTTAATGATCAGTCTTTGTGGTCCTGACACTTTTGACCAAGGTTGTACACCAGGGATTATTAATTCGCTACAAGGGGCTACATTTGGCCCGCAAGGTCTTTTTAATGTAGCTCTCGAGGAGACCAAAACCCCAGGTGGTCGTTATGTGGATCAGAATATTAGCTAGGGTGCAGTGTTTTAATAGAGATATACGGACCTGCTATTGTACAGCCTTGGTCAAAAGGCATACAGTAGTAGATGATTGTCCATGACAATTGAACCTGTCGCTTCCGTTTCACCACCAACTATCATGCACAATCGTAGACTATTATCGACTGTCATGAACTATCATGCACTTTTACCACGTTCAAATATCCCCACGATATCCAATGATAGTTTTTCCGGTTTAACCACACGCTGACGATAATTCAAGGTAGTTTCGTGGGAAAATAAGTTATGAAACCATAATTGACTATCATAAGACATTTGACTAAGGCTAAATGGTCGCAACGTACTACTGTATGTATTGGGCATACATCACTCTATTCATATTCAACATTGGAACGTTCAGGTTGCCTGGTCATCGAAACGAATTGCTCGTGTGATCTTGTTATTTTCCAAAAGTAGCCCTCTGATAATCTAATTGAATATCCCTGCCCTACATTTATCGTCGGCTTTCGACATTAGTATCCTTCTCAACACGTCAGGAATAGTAATACTATACTTATCACAAATATCTTGATAAAACATTATGCTCCACCAAACATTTACATTCTGCACACGCCAATGGCAAAAAAGACTTTCCAAATTTAGTGTAAAATTGCTTTCGTTTTACACAGGAGACCATCTAGATGAGGACAAAATTAGTTATCCTTGCGTGGTTAAAGCAAGCAAAGGAGAGGACTCTTTAGCTGTGAGATTGGCAAAGGACACAGCGTCTTTTAAGAAAGCTATTGAAAATGCGTTGCATTATTCAAACATCATCATTATTGAAAGGTATGAAAACTGCATATGTTCTAAAAAGTTACTGTTTTTACAATCGTAAAACAAAAAAGCACAGAATTTACGATTGAGTGATTTTTTTTCTAGCCATATGGCGATGAGACTGTCCAATTTTTCCGGTCATGAACCTGGGAATGCACATCTCAAACAAATCCATCTAACTTGGCATTCATCTCACATTTTGTGCCAGGAAAAAGACTTCGGTTTTATCAACTGACGGCCCATGTACATTCGGAGCTTTAATATTTGTCTTCCTAATGCAGTCATTTAGTGATAAACTAGAGTACTAGAGTTCCAATGAAGCATGTCCTGACCAAGTCAATTCAACCGAAATCACACACAATTGGGTGGTAAACGGCAATCCCTCATTCAAATCGCGAATAGATAATTGTATCTATATGATTTCATGAAATGAATCGATAAATAAACCATTTTAATGCCATGTTCATTCCAAATATGTTACCATCACGCTTCTCTTTAAACCACTTGTTGTTAGAATCCGAAAACACTAAAAGGAAGTGGATGGAGGGAAATAGGCGAAAACTATTATAATATTTTTTTAAAAGTTATGCCCAGAACGATAATTATGTCCGTCTGGAAGTCAATGGAGAACTTTCTAGAGATTTCGTGACATGGAAAGTAAAGAAAGTTTCTGCATATGAAGTTATGCACCAAAAAGGATTAAATATACAATATGCCAAAGCGAAATTTTTAGGTCTTGTTCGCTGAACTGAAGACAAAAATAAAATTTACCGAACTTAGGAAATGTGAAGTAATTGTATACAAGTAGAGTGCTGCGGAAACAGTTTCGAACGACATGTAGGAGACTAAAAGGGTTAGGGAACTGCTGAAACTTGGGAGTGAAAGACATCTGACATTTCCTAGCCAAGGCCCTTCGTAAAAGAAAAACAAAGAGCCATCGCACGAAACGTCAGTGTTTTTACTCCTAAGTTTCGGCAGTTGTCGAAACCTTTTGATTTTCTGCATCAAAGAAATATATATTCTTGTGCAAAAACGGTTCCGAGAATGGGCACTTCGTCAGAGTAAAACGTTTCACTCCGACGAAGGGCTTTTGCTCGAAACGTCGGTTACTCGTTAATGTGTTTTTTGGTACTCCCTTTATATTATTGACAGCTATATTCTTGTAGCCATCATTCAACTAAATTGAGGTTAAAATAACCAATCCAGTCTTTGCTTTAACGTCGATAGGTTTATAAAAGGACGCGAGATACGTTGCGCAGTCGTGAAATCAAGAGAGACAGGAGTAATTAGGGCCTTGTCGTGTATTGAATACCTCGTTAACCAAGACGGCATTCGAACTACGGAGGACAAGTATCGCGTAAATGAAGATGGCCTTCCTATAGGTGAGAGTTATCGAACACTTTTGTCATGGGCGCTGCATCTAAGTAGGGCCGGTGCTGCGGGAGGTGGGACGTTTTACACCCCTCCAAGAAACATTTCATTTGTTCCAATTGGCATAGGTGGGATATTAAATGGAGTAATTTAGATCTTACCGCTACACGTTTTCATAATTTCAGAACATTTCAACTGCACTTTTCACCTCCAAGAATTAATTTCTATTGTATCTATAAATCACATTTGCGATTATATTCCACGGTATACACGATTATATTCCACGGTATGCACGATTATATTCCACGGTTTGGGTGCTGTTGGTAGTTGATTCTGTGGTCGGATGATTTGGATTACACCCTCTACCTAAAGTTTTTGCACGAGGCTGGACATGATTCCAAGTTGAAACGTTGCATAAATGGTTTGGGGATAGAAATTTATTGTAGGGTTTTGATACTGTATAGAATAAAAGAGCAAATACAAGGGGGTTGTTGTAATTAAAACCTAGTTTTGATGAAGTTTTAACGGTCGGAAAGAAGCCATCTGCCACGGCCATCTGGCTTCCTGTTGACGCCTGTGATTTCTGTTTTCGAGTACCAGATGCGAGAGTACATTCTGGACACCCGTAGTGGAAAGATTGCGTGCTGCGGTGCGCATTTTGTGAAACAAACTGTGTTTCTGAGAAAAATCCCGCGCCTTCGGGATACCAGTCCGCCGCTATACCCGTTGATCTATGAATGTATAAAATAAGAGATGATGAACTTTCGGAATCCATGACTAGCATGTTCAGTATAACAACATAAATTATAACCTCCGTAGCAATGAAGTAGATTTTGCCTACAAAAACCAAATACAAATTATATGAAAAGGAGCATCAGCTATTCAGGTACTCCGTTCTGGAATGGTTTACCAAAGTGTGTAAAAGGAAGGTAAACTTTAATCGAGCAGTTTAGGGCTATTCTCAATTGCGAAAATTGTAAATAATACAATTATTTTAACTTATAATTCAATCAAATATGTTCGATACATAGTAGTTTTTGCAAACAGTATCAAAATGTAAATGTTATTCGTTATGCATGTTCCATAAACTGCACCTTGAAAATCAGTTGCCCAAGTTCACTGGAAGGTCTACCGTTTTTAAATAAGTTTAAGTAAATAAATAATAAAATAAATAATAAAATAAATAAATAGTTCTGAAATAGAATGAAAGCACTACACATTGGACAAAAAGTAGCCTCCAATTCCTGCGGACTCAAAAGCTGAACAGGTAGAGCGTCGGACCGGTATCGCGAAGGTGCGAGTTCAAATCCTGCTCGAGTCAACTTAATAATAATAATAATAATGATGATAATAATAATAATAATAATAATAATTATTATTATTATTATTATTATTACTATTATTATTGACAATATTTATAACAGGTATACTTCTTCAGTAATAAAAATACTGTTATCAATGGAGGACCTGTATGAAAAGTTAAAAAGAACACATACGGGAAAAAACTAAAAATAGACATCAGAAAAGTAAAATAAAGTACATATACAAATCTTTGTCTTAGTCTAAGAACTAAAGAAATGGTCAACTTTTCGCCTAAAACTTATAATAAACATTTCCCCTTTTACCTCATTGGATAAATTGTTAAAAAGTTTTGCCCCTTGGAACAAAAATGTTCCTCTACCACATTCTCTTTTCAATTTTGGTGAAACAATGCTTTTACCATTACTACTGGTGTTAATGTTATGTTCAGTCCTTTTAAAAATATTGGTTATACTCCGATGGCGCAAGTCCATGCAAACACTTCCAAACGTCCTGAGGCTTCAGCAGCGTAGTGTAATTGTAAAATTATCCTTTCAAATTGCGCTTCAAGTAATATATAAATCGCGTACTACAAGTTTTATGAATGGCTACGAAAACGAATCCCCCAACACGATAATGAGCCCCTTTACAAAAACGCTGCACCACCGATAATGAGGACTGAATTGAAAAGAAATACTTGATACTTACAAGTTATGGGTCTAGTGTTTCTTTTTAAAGTGGCTGCATAGATCAAATTAGTCCTGATTTTCCATGATGTACCGTTTTAGGAAAAGGGCTTATCCACGAAGAAAATTTAAAACTTAGTGTTTTCTAAGCTGAAAATATTCGATGAAAAAAATAGCGTGTCTTTATCACACATAAAGATACGACACGGTTATGATTTTCCTTGCATTTTCCTCATGAATTATTTATGAGTTTTGAAGCTATTGTATTGAACATTACGCCGTTACATTTCACCCTGTCGTTTTACAGTACAGTTAGAGTACGTGTGACTTCCTACACATCACAAGTCAGCTCGCACCGCATACAAAATACTAAGATTATCAATGCAAATTCAGCACCTAAATTTTCGATTCCAATTCAAACAGCTAGATTTCCAATGAAGTGAAAAAATCGACGTCCATACCTTTCTGTTTTTATTTGGAAAGTAGATTCCAAATAACCAAGAATGAAGAAGAAAACAAAATCCGAAAACAAACACATAAAAGTTAAAAAGATGTTTTCTTTCGGAGTTTGTTTCCTTCCTTATTCTTTGAAATTGTCGGCTGGAATATTCAAGAGTCCTGTGCAATCTATTTTACTAAATCAGTTGTTATTGTCTAGATGAGAGCTCTTAAAATTTTGAGATGACATCACAAGGACAACAAGTTTAATAGTAGAAATATTGAAGTACTCATAATTTATAATGTATGAACTTGATGATGACAAAACAGGGCCACAACACAAGAACTTGAGTGTTTGTCTGACTTGTCAACAGTTTGTAATTACTATAAAAAAAACTGCCAATCGCCAATGGGAATAGAGCTCTTTCTCTATGGCTGCTATTTTAGACACTCTTTAAACATTTCGTTATGTGCATTTAAATTAGCATTTTCAGGTCGTTAGGAAGCAGACGTTCTATTGAATTGCGAAAACAGAAACGAGACGAGAAAAGCTTATCAGAATGAACATGAAAGAATATTTAATTTGATATCCATTATGAAAGAAGACTATACCTTCCTTTTACTGAATATTAACACAAAGTTTTAAGTAGTTTCTTAAAAAATACCAAACGTTTCAACTTATTAAAGATGCGAAAATGGACTTGTATGGTGCTGCTACTGCAAGGCCTTTTGGTTGTGGTCAGATCACTTCGAAATGCTCATTTCTAGACGAAAGAGACGTTTTTTTCTGATGGAAGAGTTAACTGGGCCCTGAATCTACTATCGAATCGGAGACGGAGTAAGATTTGGAGTAGTAAAGAATCTGTTCAATTCGTAAATATGTTTTCCAGTGCTTTGTGAATCTGGCGAAATATGGGTGTCAATTCTTTTAATTCCCATTCTGGGAATTTGAAAATTCGAAAATATGATCACTCTGTTGTTCCACCGTGCGCAAGGTATAATGGCATCCTTTGAGATCTTAAACCGGCCGTTCTTCTTTTGATGAACTAATAGCAATCGAAACTTACACCTCTCTTGTCCAATCTTTGTAGGCAAGCCTACAGGAGCAAAAACAAGGTTTCTTGACCCTTCAATAGAAGGTGAGCTGATCAATCGAGTCCAGCATGAAAGTATACGAGCTTTTCGAGCTCTGGGAATTGAGGATTTTGCACTTTTCGACTTTCGAGTCGACGAGGATGAAAAGCCATGGATTTTGGAATGTAATCTTTTCTGTTCATTCAGTCCTCAGAGCGTAGTGAATATCATTGCCAAGAATTCTGGCATCACAGATGAAGAGCTTTTTGATATTATGGTTCAAAATGCCTTGCTAACAAAAACGCTGATTCAGTGAACATGGTTGATACCTGTTAGAAAGTGGCGCGAAAAGCGAGCAATAAAACAATAATTATTCGAATTAAAAATTTGTTTGATTTGTTCCTGAATCAAAGATGCTCGTTAATTATTAGTAAGAATGACTGTAGATTACATGTTTGTGGAAGTTGATCTTCCAAGCTAGTCTAGTCTTGAGAAAGACTGTTGATAGCGGTCATCTTCAAAGTCAAGTGAAAAGTAAATGTCAGGTTCGTCTATATTTGTGTCTGATTTGTCCGTCTTAAGTGGGCGGGGGTATGAGTCACAGAGGTTGGTGGTTGTTTGCGAAAAGCAATGGGTGCGGTTGTGTGGGCTTTAATGATCAGTTTGACGAAGTGTTAAGTCCATTGATTGTTCGCACGTTTGAGGTAGACAGATGGATGAGTCTGTCCAGGGGCAATCTAAGTTTATTCTACAGTAATTAAAGTAAATGGTTTGACCTTGGAAGAATCGTTACATCTTTGTGGAAGTTGATCATCCAGGTTAGTGTAGTCTCTAAGGCTGTTGGTGGAACTGACTGACGTTTCGTCGACCTTTAGCGGCGGTCATCTTCAGAGTCAAGTGTAGAGTGAATGTCAGGTTTGCTTACATTGGTATTTGGTTCGTGCGTCATAAGTGAGCGGAGTATGAATCACCGAGGTGGATGGTTGTTTGTGAAAAGCAGTGGGTGTGGTAGTATGTGCGTTAATAATCAGTTTGTCGAAGTATTAAGTCTATTGATTGTTCGCACGTTTGAATTTGTGAATAAGTCGTTTGTAAGGTCCTGGTAATTGTTGTGATTGGTTTAATGGTTTTTGTTCTAAGTTCGTATACCAGCTTTCTTGTGGGAGTTGTTGTCTTTAGCTGGTGTTATAACAAATGCATTAGGCGATTCCCAGTAAATGTTGTATTTGGTTTGTCGGTGGTGTTCGGCAATGTGGTTAGTTTTGTCTCGTTTTTTGTCTCTCGTTTGTGTTCTGTGAGTAGTATATTTAAGTTTCTGCTAGTCTCACCTATATAAGTGGTCTGGCAGCTAGTGCAATTAAATTGGTAAACTACACCTTATCTTAGTCATTTTTTATTAAATGTAGTGCTACTCTGGTTTCGTGGCCAGCAAAAGGCCATGCAAGTTGCTTAAAAACTTTTCTAATTAGAAACTAAAAACAGAGTCGCCAAATATTTCCTTTTTGTAAAACTATAAAACTTGAACAAGGTCACCGGATATCCCCCTAAGAAAGATATGGGGTCACCGGGTATCTCTCTGAAAATTAATACTAAGCGGGGTCACCGGGTATCTCCCCTTGTATAAGAGGTCACCGGATATCTCCCCAGAAATATAAAGAAGGTAAGAAAACAGCAAAAAGCAAACCGAGAAAGGAAAAACAAGTAATGTTTTCGAACAGCTACTAGAACCTTTTGTCTGGAAGTATTAACTATGAGATTAGTCAATACTGTGTTTTTACCCAACGTTTCGACACTCACGTTGCTGTGTCTTCATCAGAGGTTAGAAACGTCTGGAGTCGCACCCGTAGTTATAGTACCGCTACCGTTTTCATGTTTTTTAATAAGATTTCTAGAGAGATATCCGATGACCTCTTGTACAAGGGGAGATACCAGGTGACCCCGCTTAGTATTAATTTTCTGGGAGATACCCGGTGACCCAATATCTTTCTTGGGGAGATATCCGGCGACCCTGTTCAAGGTTTATAGTTTTACAAAAAGGAAATATTTGGCGACTCTGTTTTCAGTTTCTAATTAGAAAAGTTTTTAAGCAACTTGTAGTACCTTTTGCTGGCCACGAAACCCGAGTAGTACTACATTTAATAAAAAATGACTAATACTTCATCTGGTTGCGAAAAAAGACTATTTACACCTTATCTTTCATGTAGTAGTTCTTTGCCCTTAACATTAGTCAGTATATGTCGTAAAGTTGCGATCGGTTTGTGCGCTACTCGTATGTTGTATAGTCGTAAGATACGGGAAATAATCTCGTCAGACGTAACTTTTATGTAGGATATCGTTGCTGTAGTTGTTGTCGGACTGTTATTTTCGTTGCGTTCATTGTCTTTGTAAGTGTTACCTTTGATGAAATTGGAGTTATAGTTGTTTTTGTCAAAAACGCGTTGTAAGTGGTCATTTTCCTGGCGTGTTGCGTCGAGTGAGCCACAAATGAGTTGTGCGGGTCTCTGCAATGTTTTGATGGTGCTAGCTTTGTGTGAGGTTGAATTGTAAGATGATTAGTCAAGTAGCTTGTCAGTATATATTGGTTTTCTTTAGATAGTGGTCCGTAGTTTGTTGTTGTCACAACTTAGCAAAGAGTCTAGGAAAGGAATAGCTCCGTTCTCTTCAATCTCTTTCGTAAATTGTATATGACTGTTCTGTTCGTTAATGTGGCTGTGAAAATCGTTAATCTCATTCTCGAGTAGTGCAGTAATCTTGTCGTCAACGTAACGAAATCAGAAAGGTAACGTTGTGTTTGTAAGTTGTAAGGGCGGTGTCTATAACATTTTTTTTGACAAAATCAAATAATGACGTCGCACGCTCAAGTATGGTGAGGGTGGAAGAGAGATCACAAGAACTTCTTGGGGGAGTTCGAAATGCCGAAAAATTATCAACAGTTGGTCAGTCGGTGAACAGAAGGCAAAATCACTGAAATACTTTTCAAAGTTGTAAAGAACACACTTCAAGACCTTCGTTAAGATACACAATATATTTGGCTATTAGGAAGGAGGTGTAAAGAAGTATGGCTAGCTCTGATTACAACAACTGCTATGATAGTTTCAATTCCGAAAAAGTTAGCAAGTATATACTATCCAAGAGTGTTGCTTATGATGGAAATCGAATTAAATGGTGTGGCAGCTATGAGTCATTGCAGAATTTCGTCAAAACGGCAGTCGATCAAGATGGCAAATGGAGGCTTCCTGGAGGAAATTCAAAAAGGTTCGACGCTTCTACTTCGGACTTCACTGTGATATAGTATCCGGGTAAGCTAGGAACTTCATCTTTTAAGCGTAAAGGCGGCATTTCGGCCAAAGAGTACATAATTACTCTTTGTGCATCTCCTTCCGCAGAAGACGATGTGAATATTAGTGAATATGGAAGCCGTCGCGACGGTATGGATGACATACTGCTAGAGCTAGAAATGTTGGAAAGCAGAATGGACTCAGTGCAGTCTCTATTCGATTCGCAAGGGGACCCTATTCTGCCAACGGTAACAAAGTTAAGTAGCGAAATAACACTGCTACAAATTGATCTTGAAGAAGAAAAACTCAGGAATAGAGTTTTAGAAGCTGAAGTGAATCGACTTAAGGAAGAAATTAAAATATTCAAGTTCAATCGCAGTGCAAATGCCTTCACGTTTGAAAATGCGTCAAAAAGTGGACATCTGAGACCATTAAACAATAACTATTGTAAGGATCAGAGAGCCATTAATCATTCAACGTTAATCAAACATTATAACTGCAAAGACGTTAATGAAGACCTACAGGGCTTGGAAAACAATATACAAGGTGTCTCAAAAAATGTATACCTTTTGAAATCATGCTTTTGTTGGAATTTGAATGTCTGAGCATTATGCTGTACCCACGGGAGCGTAAAATAGAGGGTGAATTGAAAAACGAGACCTTAAAAAATAACTCTACTTCTGCATAAAATTTTCTACTCCTGGGAATTGAAAATAGCTTCAAATATTATAAAAGGAGAGTGACTACACAAAAATGGTCAAATTACTAATCAGTAACACCGTCAGCTCCAGCAAAAATGGTTCAACTGACCACGGAACAAAGAGTGTTTATCGTTTTGAATTATACGCAAACGCAAAGTATAGCAGCAGTGCAAAACGCTTTTCGAGCCAGATTTCCTGATCGGAATCCTCCTACGAAAAGGACAGTGTTCTGCAAAACGTGAGGAAATATTTGGATGCAGGAACGAGTCAGAACCTTAACAAAGGCAATTCTGGAAGGCAAGAACAACACGCTCCGAAGAAAATATAACTGCTGTTAGAGATTTGCTCCAGCAAAATCCAGGAAATGTGAGTGCACGCCGCAATCCTCTCCCAATATCACGTTCAGGCTTCAACAGGATAACCAGGCTCAACCTAAGGTGGCACCCGTACCGAATGCATATGTGTCACGAATTATTGGCGGCTGACCTTCCAGTAGATTACGCTTCGCAGAGTGGTTCAACCAACGACTGGTTCGACGTGAAAACCTTTTGGCAAGTTTAATTATTGGAGACGAAGCATCGTTTTCAATGGATAGAGAACTGAACACGCAAAATGTTCGCCAATATGCGCCAAAAGGACATCCGCCTGCGTTTAATTTTGAAAGAAAGGATTGCCGTGGTAAACTTATTGTCTGGGCAGCACTTTGCGGAAACGGTGTGGTTTTGGAGCCCTACTTTTTCGATGGTAATGTGGACGGCATTGCTTATCTACAAATGCTCAATGAATTTGTTTTCCCTCAGGTTGCTGAACATTTTAATAATCAGTATTGGGAGGAATTGTTTCGAGGTCCATGGCGGGTTCAAGACGGCGCACCAGCTCATCGACTCATCGCAATACGAGATCGCCTGGACGTAGTATTTGGGAACAATCGAGTCATTGGGTTAGGACATGATGTCGAATGGCCACCTCGCTCAACTGACTTGACACCGTGCGGATACCTCAAGAATAAGGTATTCTCTACCCCACCTCAGAATACGCTCGGCCGAAGGAATGGATAGATTACGTGAATTTCGTGCACCGAGAAATTTCGAAGAATTGAGCCCTGTCTTTAATATTTTGACCAGAATTATACATTGGTACGCGTCTGAGTTTTCATTAAAAAGAAACCCCAACCATGCTTCTTGGAATGGTATAAAAAATGGTTACAGTAACCTTGGCAACTTAGTAACAATGCCATTATCAAATGATACAAATGGTGTTGCAAACCAACAAGTCCCTCCTATACCAACATAATTACCGGCTAAACTCCCTAATTTACTTCTTTGCAACATCCATTCTCTTACACCGAAGATCGACGAACTCTGCGCTGTGGTATCCACTAACAATGTCAACATGATTTGTCGAACTGAAACCTGGCTATCACCTACGATTCCTGACAGTAAGATATCTTTGTCTAATTTTAATTTATTTAGAAATGACCGTTTAACTTCGAGTGGAGGCGGCGTCTGTGTCTACATTCACAACAACATTTATTGTAGACGATTAATGGGATTCAAAAATTCAATGGTCGAATCTTTCTGGTTGCTAGTAAGACTAAAGAAACTGCCACGTTCAACTCCGACTATCTTGTTAGCTGTGGTTTACCATCCTCCATCATCTCTCCGTGCTGAGAATGCAGATCTGTATCTGCATATTCAGACCAATGTAGATTCCTTTTTACAATCACATCCTGAAGCTCTTGTTCTAGTTTCTGGTGATTTTAACTACAGGAGCACTGGATTCGACGCTAAGCATATTCAAAGAACAAGCGGCAAATAATTAAGGTAGCTACCAGAGATAACGTAATCCTGGACTGGTGTTTAACTAATTTGAAGGATAAACACTCCGAATCAATTCAAATTTCTCCTATTGGTACCAGTGATCATAATGCGATCCTTATGGCTCTCAAAACCTTTCATCTGAACTTGATAAATCACCTTAGAGATAGTAAAATGCGACCTTTTGGACGTTTGATTACTACTCTCAATTGGTCCGATATTCTTCATACATCTGGCTGCGATGTAAAATATGAAAAATTCAATAAGATGATAAATGCGTTAGTCAATGATTATTTTCCTTTGGAAAGGACTAAGCTCCGAAAATGTGATAAGCCATGGATGGTGTCTTCAATTAAAACTGCTATTGCAAAACGCCAGAAAGCCTTCCATGAAAAAGGAAAAAGTTCAAATGCCTATAAATTTTGGCGGAATAAAGTTCAATCTATGATAAAAGCTGCACGTAATAAGTATTACGCTGTAACGGTGAAGAGATTGAAGAATTCGAACCCGAGAAGATGGTGGAAGGAGGTTAAAGCTCTCGGTGGCATATCATCGTCTACAAACTCTTTGCATCATTAACTCCTTTCTGATGAAGTCCCTAGTTGTGATCAATTGGCGGAAAGGTTTAATGACTTCCTTATTGATCTTACGTCTCATTTTGATCCTTTACCACCCTATGACGAAGTTGGTCTTGTAGGTGTACCCAACGAGTACCTCGTCAATGCCCACCAGGTTTATATGAAACTCCATGAGATTAAAACTACGAAATCTCCCGGACCGGATATGATTCCAAATAAGATTTTACAAACATTTGCGTTTGAATTTGCCCCAGTCATAGCGGATATTTATAATTCATCTACCCTACAAGGTATCTTCCCAGGAGGATTAAAGAAATCCTTCGTTGCGCCTGTTCCAAAGGTCTTACCTCCCCTGAGGATCGAAGACGATTTAAGACCGATTTCTTTGACATCGCAGGCTGCAAAAGTTATGGAGGGCTGTACATTAGAGAACCTGCTTCCAGAGATTGTGGATAAACTTGATTCTAAACAATTTTCTCTCCCTAAAAAATCTACCGCACATGCCCTGGTATATCTGTTGCATTCAATCTGGGCTGGTCTGGAAGGAGGGTCTTGCACTGCGAGGTTGTTTTTTGCCTATTTCAAAAAAGGTTTTGACCTGGTGGACTATAATTTCCTTATTAAGGAACTTAATGCCCTTGGAGTGCACCCTGCGATCACTCGATGGATTGAGGCATTTCTCTCGAATCGCGAACAGTGTGTAAGGGTCGGAAACTCCGTATCGTCCTGGAAGAAAACAAATGGAGGTCTTCCTCAGGGAACTAAACTAGGTCCGCTATTATTCGCTATCCTGTTAAATTCACTACTCAAATAATGGCCTGGAAGAATTAAATTCGTCGATGATACTTCAGCAGTTGAGATAATACCGCGAAATTCATTAAGTTTAATGCCTTTGGTAGTCAAGGATATTTCAAGTTTTGCTAGTAAACGAGGGATGATTTTAAACCCCAAGAAGTGTAAACAAATGCAAATCAAATTTTTGAAATATAATACATCAAACGAAAATGTAATTACTGTTGCCGGCAAATCGATTGAGACTGTGTCATGTTTTAAGCTTCTCGGTTTATGGATATCGGACGATTTATCGTGGAATATCCATGTTGAGAAAGTCTTAAAGAAGGCGAATTCTCGCCTATACGCTCTGCGTCTGTTAAAGAAAGCTGGGCTCAAAGTATCAGATATTATTCAAATTTATGTATCTTTCATCAGAAGTAGCATCCAGTACAAGTCACCGGCCTGGTCTTCACTACCAAATACTCTATCTGACCTCATTGAAACTGTACAGAAGAGGGCACTAAGAATAATACATGTATATCCAAGTCTACTTTATGAACAGGCTTTGGAAACAACAAAACTTCAACGTTTAAGTATTCGTCGAGATGAGGCGTGTAATAAGTTTGTTGAATCCCTGCGGCGTAACAACTTTTCCAACCCTCAGACAAAAATTATGGAAATTCATCCGCAGATTAAAAACCATGACTACAACACTACGACGTAGTGACGTCGCCTCTGGCCATGTTTTGCCATCCATTTTATCTGAACGTTTCAAAGAGTTTGTAACGGATAAATACTACTAGTTTTAATATAGGTTCAATATATAGTACATAACTATATATACATTATAGTACATTTATATAATAGTACCATAATAGATAATATTATAGTATATATACATGTTTTAATATTTCCTTGGTATAATTAGATATACCATGTAATTCAGTTTTTAACTGCAAAATGGTTTCTGTTTAAACAGATTGATTGATTGATTGATAACACCTGAACATATACCGACTGAAACTTTAAGCTGTGTTGTCTTGTCAAAGAGATTTGGTAGAGACGATTAAAGATGAGATCAGGAGTAGAGTAGTCTCCACCGTACAATCGGCCTCAATACGTGATACCAACTTTACAAAAGTCGAAATACAAGCACACAACGAACACTGACAAGCTACTAGACCAATCATCTTACAATCCAACCTCACACAAAGCTACCACCATGAGAACGTTGACGAAACTTGCACAACTAATACCTTACATAAACGGTACGTCTGAGATTATCGCACGTATCTTACGACCATACAACATACGAGTAGCGCACAAACCGATCACAACTTTACGACATATACTGATTAAGGTTAATGACAGAAAACAACCACATCAAAGTCAAGGCGCAGTTTACCAAATTAATTGCACTGACTGCCAGACCACTTATATAGGTGAGACTAGCAGAAACTTAAATATACTACTCACAGAACACAAACGAGAGACAAAAAACGAGACAAAACTAACCACATTGCCGAACACCACCGACAAACCAAATACAACATTTACTGGGAATCGCCTAATGCATTTGTTATAACACCAGCTAAAGACAACAACTCCCACAAGAAAGCTGGTATACGAACTTAGAACAAAAACCATTAAACCAATCACAACAATTACCAGGACCTTACAAACGACTTATTCACAAATTCAAACGTGCGAACAATCAATAGACTTAACACTTCGACAAACTGATCACTAACGCACACACAACAACACCCACTGCTTCTCACCCCGTGATTCATACCACGCTCACTTATGACGCACGAACCAAATACCAATGTAAGCGAACGTGACATTCACTCTACACTTGAGACTGAAGATGACCGCCGCTAAGAACGTCAAAACGTCAGTCAGTTCCACCAACAGTCTGAGAGACTACACTAACCTGGATGATCAACTTCCACAAAGATGTAACGACTCTTCCAAGGTCAAACCATTTACTTTAATGACTGTAGAATAAACTTAGATTGTTCCTGGACAGTCTCATCCATCTGTCTACCTCAATCGCTGGCTCTATCCCTCTTCCTCGTTTGTTGTCTAGAGAGAGACCCTCGTTAGCAGCTGGTCACCTGACCTCCCAAATGTTGGGTTGTCAAAAAATGGTTGAGGGGAGGGAAGGTAGTGTTTTAAAATTGCAGCTGTGAGAAAATGTAGCATGTGTCAGGGAGAGAGGTTAAAGTGTTGTTGAGTCGCCATTTGCCAGGGCAAATGTCTAAGCAAGTGCAAGTAATTTTGTTCACTTTGACAAAACAGCTTCAGAAACCCACCTTTCTTGCGGTATTGTTACAGCAATGTGGTCAACTGACCAGCTGCAACCAGAGTCTCTCTCTCGACGAAAGGGGGGAGAAGGAAGAAAGCCTGGGATCGAAGTTGGCAAAGATAGGCCCTTTCCAGCTTGGCCAAAAACATTTCGCATGACAATGTGTGGAACACAAGAAACATCCGGCACATAGTCTTTTTCTTTGCTTTGGAAATTTCTCTGTTCTCCGTGCCCTCCAGTTTTTCATTGTTCTGATTTACTTATGGCGAGCTGAAAGTTGCCTATTATAACAACATGAACGACTGCGATGACAATAAGTTATGTCATCGGTGATCATTTTTGGCATGAATATGTAGTTTTGAATTCCAGCTCTATGTGTCAGGAGGGGAGTCAAATCGATTCAGTTACCCAGCTCTTGTCCGCCTTATATATTGAGTTGCCTGATGATCGCCTGAACGCGTGAAACTCAGAGTAGCGACAGAAAATTTTGTCTATTTTCACTTCTTTATTCGCTCTACTGGTATGGTATTGAGCGCTCTTTATTCTCAAGCCAATACTACAACCTTCTTGGTTGTCATTCTTGGTTTATATATATATATATATTATTATATGTGTAAATATATATACATATACATATAAAGAACAAGAGCCCTTTCGCCATAAAGTTTAGAAAAACATATAACATCAAGAAACTTTATTTAAAATTATTAAAATGTTCTTTTTACGTCCCTTCAAGATTAAGAGTTTTTTCTTCTAAGCATATGCTTAGAAGACGTAAAAAGAACATTTTAAATAAACGATCGGAGGTTCTCAGTGCATGCCGACGTGTAACACAACAACGGCAACTCCGAAAAGCGATAACATATTCAATTTATTCGACGTTTCGACCAGGCTTTAGTCATCAACATTCCTGATGATGACTACTATACCAAAAATAATTAAAATGTACAAATTATCAAATATACAATAACACAATAATCTCACTTAAAAATCTCTAATATTCAGACCCTGCGGAACAAACGAATCAAGTCTAAAAAGCCTTACTATATAAAAAGCCTGTCTGTCAAATAGATTAGTACCTTGATAAAGGGGCATTGCCCGGAAACGTTGGTCGGATTTTTAATAAAGAATTTTTTATGATAATATATATATATTTCAATCTACAGACACGTGTTCCGCTGTTTTACAGCTCATCAGTGTAGGTTGGAACAATCCAGACGTAAGCACGCCATGTATATATCCTCCAGCAATTGCCGATGATAACAGCATGTGGGACAATACTAACATGCACACATCTAGAGAGGATGAAGTGGTATTGGGCTAAGACTGCCACGGGGGAGTGAGCGTTACATTATCGCTAATGAACGCCTATACCAACCTCAAAGAGTACTCAACAGCACATATGTGAATATATATATATATATATATATATATAATACACAACAAAGTGAAAACACGAGTTACTTCATCGAATTTTTAATCACTAC
>JBAHVQ010000332.1:0-50249 GCA_036872915.1 Nanipora kamurai | reverse complement strand
TCAGAAGGTTGCGGGTTCGATTCCCGTCTAGGGCTCAGAAATCGTTTTTCTGAGAGAATGAGCTTGACGAACGTCCTGTAGTTGTTCATGGATATTCACGCGCTGCTTAGGAAGATTCGAATGAACATATAAATCTATAACGCTTCAGATATAGAAGAACCAACTATGATAACTTGTAAATGGTGTACGTGCGTTAAGCTCTGTCGCTTGATGGTGTGCTGTTGTGACGTCATCATGACGTCATCGAAACAGCAAAAATCCTATCATTTCCCCACATTTTTAAGTGACATTTTAAAAATTATGATTAGAATTTGAACTGTCTTATCCCAAAAAATATGCATGGATCTTAAGATACCTGTAAGCAGCCTGAGATATCGGCCTTTTTTGGCGAAAAAAACGCGTTAAAAATACATTAAAATTGTAATAACCGCGTCAAAATTTGATGACTGAATCTGGGCATGCTTCCTTTTTCGTAGGTAGGAGTTCTGGTTGAAATGATATTCAAAAATCCAGTGTAACGTCAATAATGGCAACAATTATAGAATTTTTTGTTCTTTGTTGACGATGGAGTGACGTCACCGTCATCATGTGATCCCTTCCTAAAATAAGTTAGCTGCTAAACATAAACCGTTCAAACCCAAAGTCTTTTTATCCACCCATACTAGAAAAACATATTACCTTGAGAGGAGGAAGATGTCATTATTGATAAAAGTAATAAATGAAAAAATGTAACTATAAAGAATAACAAATACAAGCCAATATATTTATCCGCTCATGCTGGACAAATCAAAAGCCTTTTTTTTGGGGGGGTGATACCTCACAGAACCCCTATACAAGTTCGCAGATTGTTACTCCATACTTCTCCCACAAGGAAAAAATCCCAGATAGAACTACCCCCGTCCCAATTTTGCACCTGTTCGCTAATGAGTCGGTGACCAATATACAGCGGTATCGGGTCAAAGAACTCTAAATACTTTGTTGCAATACTTCTGAGAGGTTATTTTCAAGTACTTCTGTCCCCAACGTTAGCAATGTAAACTTTCTTGACTTCTACTGAATGAATCTTATCAGCTAACTTCTGGAGGAAATCTGAGTTATCGGGGAAACCCTGCGAGGTTTGGATGAGTCAAACGGGATAACATTCTTCTTACGCGTGACCAGGTAACTTCTGCTCGGAGTCGGAATCGAATCCTTGTCACAGAGACGTGAAAACCTCGTGCACTAGTATGCCGTCACAACACCCCACGTATGAGTTGTGGGTTGTACCCTTGAATGAAAATGAAATTCATGGACTTTTTTCCAGTAAAGGAACCTGTACTGGCTGTTCAGCAGGAAAAAATATCTGAGGAGGAAAAAATACTTGAAAGCGGCTCTTCCTTTGCTGTCTGAGGCAATGAATCGATGTCTGCTCTAGTAATTTCTGAACAAACATCAATTTAAACGTTTTTTGTCCGAAAAATAACCATGCGGTGCATAATAACACAACTGTCGCCTGCTGGGCAACACTTTTCACTTGTCATCAGTAATTTTAGCAAGAATAACTTGTATGCGGTGTTGCCCGGAGAAAATTCAAGGACTTTCAAGCCCAGTTGGTAGAGTGTCGGACTACTAAACCGAAGGTCGCGGGTTCGAAGAGTTTTCTATGCTTGCCCGGTATGGTTCGTCACTCGTAGTGACATATATCTAATATCGTGATTCTTCTTATATGTTGATTTTCAAGGACTTTTCATGTCTGAAATTTTCCAATTCAAGTTCAAGGATTACTGAGAATGTTCAAGGAGCATGGAAAACCCGACGAGGTGTTAAAAAGGTACCGAAATGTTTAAAATTAGCAAGTGATGAATGATACGATGTCCGTCCCATTGTCTGGGAGAGTAAATCTGGACAGCACTCTTCATGTGACCAAGGTAACTAAACAAACAACACCACGGAGCTAGAATCGAACCGTAGTATTGAAGGTGAGAGACACGTGCCCTATCACCGTGCCACCAGCGCACCCCAAATCGGACAAATATACATACGACAAATATAAATACGACAAAAATAATTTTCACGGTTAGTTAAGACTTGCCAGGAGACAGTTTTTCGAAGCCTCTGGATAGTTTATCCGGCGGATACGTCTGAATTAGTGAATGGCAAAACCAAAAAAACATTTTATCCGCCAAACAGAACTATGACGTGTTTGTGAAAGTTGATCGTCCAGGTTAGTGTAGTCTTGAAAAGGAACGTTGGTATAAGTGACTGACGTTTCGACAGCCTTAGCGGCTTTCATCTTCAGAGTCAAAAGGAGTGTAATGTTAGTGGAAGTTGATCGTCCAGGTTAGTGTAGTCTTGAGAAAGACTGTTGGTAGAAGTGACTGACGTTTCGACAGCCTTAGCGGTCATTCTACCAACAGTCTTTCTCAAGACTACACTAACCTGGACGATCAACTTTCACAAACATTCTCCCAGGTTCAAACCATTTACTTTACAGAACTATCTAGTTGTCATCTCCATATTGAGTGCATAAAATTTAAGTTCAGTTGTTCAATGCTTGAATAACGCTGCTCACTCGTTACAACTTATCCACCGGATAAGCTATCCAGGTTTTGGACAACTGACCTCAGATGTGGAACACCAAATTATCCTGAAATGATGTTTTGAGCTGTTCTTATCACGAAGTAAGGCGCCTTACTACGAATGTGAAAATGCTCATACAAAGGAACTCGAATGCTGATGAGGCAAGACATCTGCTTATGATTCGCTCGAGCAAACGAGCAAACGTTGTTGTGATGTAAGATTTTCGATTTTTCCTTAAATGATTCTCCGTTTGCCCACCAGTGGAAACATCAGACGATCAAGGAACGTTCGTCAAGCTTGTTTCCTCAGAACAACGGTTTTTGGGCCCTAGACAGGAATCGAACCAGCAACCTTCTGATGACCGGTGAGACGCTCTAGGCATTGAGCTACCAAGATTGAGATGGTAAGCTAAGGTGCAGCACGGTGCAGGATCGTCATATGTGCTGCCTGAGCGGAAGCCACGACATGATAATGATGGAAACATTGAATGCCGAGCACAAATTTTGTCCAAGCGGGAGCTTGAACAAAATTTGTCTTCAGCATTCAACGTGGAAACATTGTTGCCAAAGCAGAATGTGCTTCCCAGCCTCGTTTCTCGGTATGGGAAACTTTAGGGCCCGTTATCCGAGAGAATATAAGCCGCAACTAATATATGCCCTGGCTAAGATAAGGCGCAAACGGTGCACTTACACGAGTAATTTTCATCCAAAATATGACGAAATAAGGAGTCCAGGGCGTTGCTATGGCAGCAGTGGCGTTCCAAAATGGCTTCCAATTACCGTTCAATCTAACTTATTTATTATAAGGGAAGCTTTGATGAAAAAAAATCCTTTTCAAAATAAATTAAAATGATTGGTAATTGAAAGCCATTTTGGAATACCACTGTTGCCATAGCAACGGCCTTGCCCTCCGTAAGTCGTCATGTTTTTGGATGCCTGGAATGTGTTTCAATGTATTACATTCAGTTTTATTCTTCTTGCAAAGTATTAATGGCCGTATTTTCGATATTTCTGGGTGTCAAATTGGGATTCACCACTTTTTGGGTAAGTGAATGGAGCCACCTTAAGTGGTTGCAAGAATCTCTCATGTACTTAAGTTTTTTGCATACTGATGCATACCAAATAATCATAAACCCTAATAAAACATAATGAAAAAAATGAAAGTGGTGTTATTAGAATTAAAGAGATCTTTGGTTACCCAAAATTTAAAAAAGAAATCTGGGGGAAAATGCCTATTAAAAAAAGTACCACCTCACTTGAACAATCTACCTGCCAGAAAATTCAAGAATTTGCCCTACTCTGCTGGAGTTGTCCCAGGATGCCACTGTATCCAGTCAATTCTCAATTGAGAAAAATCATTGTTGAAATATAGGCAAACAATTATTCCACAAATTTCTCACTTATTTTTCATAAAATTTATGCATACTGTACCTTCCTCCTTTTTCTTTCTCATCTTCTCATCAGATGACTCTTTCCATTTCACAAAAATACTTGAACAGATGTCAACAACAGGTGTGTCCTTAATCAACAATGAAAAATTCTTAACAAACGGTTCAAATTATCTGGAAAAAAATTGATCTTCAGTTTTTTTTCCTCAAAATAAAGAGTTTCAGGAAGAACTCAAGGACTCTTCCAATACCGAGGAGTACCTTGCTCTGACAGAGCTGGGTGGTTCCATCGCAACTCCACCAAATCACTCTGAATTTTCATTTCCACATTTTTGGTCAAGGTAAATCCAGCTGTTCAACATGGGATGCTATTTTCTAAGGACTATATTCAGGTGCACATTTATGGGGGCTTCTTATAGCCCGGAACCACCTTAGCTTGTACCATGGCAATTAGTGGCCCACATGCATGGGGAGCATGCGTGGATGCATGTGATACTGTATTTTGTAGCAGTCAATGTAACAGATCTTGAAAAAATGGATGGATCAAGCAAACCATTATCCCGAAGTTTCATGAACAAACCAACCAATAGGCCAACTAACCAATCAACCATCCAGTGAACAAACCTATCAGCCTGTTATCCAACCAACCAACCAACCAACCAACCAACCAACCAATGAATAACTGATTAAGCACTAGTTAATTTTTAGTTTATTAGCAGTTTATTTTTTACATTAATCATAGCTTAAGATAAATGTAATAACCCAAAGGTAAATTGATCGACAACGGTAGATTTGATATTGGACAATGTCTGCATCCAGCGTGTTATTTTTTGGTATGGAAATGATGGTATATACTAAAGATGCAAAAAAACCTCTCTGTGTTGTTTCACTCACATATTCTGATTCCCTTTGTCGTCGGAAATAGAAGTTTCAAAGTATTCTATTGAATTATAATCGCTCTTTTAGTCAATTTTTTTTTATATCCTAATTTATATTCCAACTTCTGTACATTATTAAACATTTACGTTGTATATGCACAGTATCATCATTTCGAATTTCATACCAGTACTAGTACAAAGTATTTCCTTACCATCATTCCTTCGAGGGTACCCTGTAAAGCGTCCACTTTTTCTTCTTCACTTGAATCATCACTATCTAAAATACCAGCAATATACTCTCCAAGAACTTCCTCGTCAAGATTTAAACGTTTTAAGCGGTCACATAACCACGTGTGAAAGTCGTTTGTGTCGGCAGCCATCTTGGTTCGGTCGTGGCCTCGTTACCGCGGGTTCACACAGATAAATCAGTCAGAAAATGGTAAAGTACCCCCCTGGTTGTTGGCACTGACCTTCATATAACTTGGACTGCGGGTCTCTGCAACCCAATCTCCCCCTCATATTGACTGTATATGCTAATTGTCAACCTGCAGTTAAATTGACTGTAGTAGTCAATTTCAAGTGACACTTGAATTCAGGCGGGTGTGATTAAGGTAAGCCTGACCTCAATCAAAACCCTGACCGTAACTGAACGGGGACGCTAACCCTACCCAAATCGGGGTGCTAACCCAACCGAAACCGAACCGGGGGTTTCAGTGATACAGGTCAGTGGTCCAGACAAACTAGCTGTAACAAATGCCACATATGCAAATGGTAATTATAACATATTGTTCGTTCATCTCAATTCCTCAAAACCAGGAATAGCAGAAAACCATAGCCAGCCGATAATTTGAAAAAGTATAAAACAAACATATTCCGCATAAAATCATCTTGTATATTTAGAATTGTAGAATTGTTATTTAATTCTAGTCACTTGGTCTGATGATGAATTTGTAATAAATTCGAAACATTGTCATTTAAACATTCTCTTGTTTTTTGGCTCATATCTTGAGTTATACAAGATGATTTTATTCAGGAATAGCAGACTAAAGATCTTTCACCATCTACCATTTTAACAAAGACTGGTGCAACAATGTAGGATGCTGCATGGGCAGTAAAACAGCACAGAAAGTTAAAAGGTTGGTAAACTGCTGAATATATGTAGGGGCCTTTGCTCAAAACATCACAATTTTCCTGCAAATATTTTGGCTGTCTGGCAACCCAAGGTTTCCAATAGAAGCTGGCAGTCGGTGGCAAATACACTGCATTCAATTCAGTTCCACTTCCATCTACTTTGAGGAATTTTTCAAAGAATACTAGTTTTATATATTGACAAAAAATAACATAACATCCAGTGGAAATTCTATTGGAAACACTGCCAGCTATTTTACTTTCTGTATCATTTTAACAATTTAGTTATGAGCTTCAAGTTTTAAAATGGTGATAGTTGATGAGTGCCAGCCCAAGACAGCAGTCATCTCACAGATGTTGACATTAAATAATCAAACTCTTATAGTAGTAACTCACAGATTTTAGTTATGGAACCAGATATTAACATTTTTTTACTGTAAAACTTTGTCATTATGTAATTAGCCCCCACTGGATTTCTACATACAGTAGAGGAATTTACCAGACAAGGGGAATCATGGGTAATCACAACAAATTGGAATAATTTTTAAAAGAATTATCCATGATTATCCACAATTCCCATTATCATTGTCTGGTAAACTTCTCTATTAGATATGGAGTAGTGTAGCTAATTAGATTGCAGCATATGCATTAGCTCACTGGTAAGTATTGACAGAATTTGAATAAAGAGCACAGAAAGTGTGCTTGGTGACCAAATCAATGACAGCTCATACCTACAAAGTGAGATATACATTTTCATAACAATGATCATAAAGGAGTACTAGTTTTCCTATTTTGATAGATGGTCACTGTCCCTTCTTTTTCTCTCAATCTCCTACTTTTGCTTCAGCACCATTCCTATTAAGAAAAGTCTGTGGAATGTTTTGTATTTCCAAAGAAATATGTGATTTACTTCTTAATTCATTTCAGTTCCCTTTCATTTTTTATCATTTTCACTCTGGCTAATGCCAGATGATTTTCTCATGAAAGGGAGAGCTGTGGCAGTGAAGGATTTAACAGACTCTAGCAGAAAATATTTGCAACATAATTTAATAGTAACTTTTCTTCAAAATAATGATTCTGTTTACATAATTATAAAAAATATTGGTACATAATTCTCCCCAGATGCAGCTTTCTTAGTGATGCCAAGTACATTGAAAGCTGAACATAAAATAATTAATGCTGTTTATGTGGAAGTATATCAGACGACCAGCAAATGTTCACCAAGCTCATGATCTCAGAGAAACAATTTCTGGGCCCTAGGCACACTGGTCATCAGAACGTTGTGGGTTCAATTTCTGTCAAAGACTCAGAAATTGTTTTTCTGGGATTACGAGCTTGACCAACCTTCACTGGTCATCTGGTAAGTATGTCCATACCTGCAACAGTTACTCTTCAAACAAAGGCATAAAAAATCAAATAGGACAAAAGGCTTGGCATGTGACAAATCAATGTCTGGGTGAACATGACAAGATTAAGAAACATTAATTTGGTGACAGAACCAAGATATGTCCAAGTTTGTTTTGCAACTAAATTATTTTTCATCACTTTTATTTAATGTATAATTGTGAAAAACAATTAGATTTGGTTTCCATGACAAAAACCTGATCCAAAAATAATTGTTTATAATTGTAATGGGTTGGAAATGCAATCACATAATAACACCCAAGGTCCACCTTCAATACAGTGTCTGTTGAAACTTCTTAGGTAGATTCCTTTGTTCCCATCTGAGGGCATTTTGCACAAGATTCAATCAAAATTATGTGTGTTCAGCAAATAGTTTTGAAACAAAGAAACAAAATACATATAAATTTTTTAAATGCCCAGCTACAACCTGGTCACAGTCACCCTGAAATAGATGAAATTGACAGAACTCCTCATCAGGATTGGATTTGGTGTCTCTCACAATTTTCTTGTGTTCTTGAAGTACTGTATCCTTTTGAGAAATATTACATGAAGGTAAATGTTTCAAAATAAAGATCTTCAATTTTCAGCATTTAAACAGATCTTGCAAGCAAAATGTTTAAGTTTGCCACACTTTTTCCCAACAAATTTCCCATTTTTTCTAGGCACAATTGGATGGACAAGAAGTGACTGGTACCCCATCTGAATATTGTTCAAGTCTTCATTTATTTTCTTGGGTATTGCCTGGACAACTTGATACAGACTAAACACAGAGAGTGCAGACCTTAACTTTAATTTCCATTCTTTTCCATGTCTTAAGAAAACGAGTCTTTGGAATTCCATATTTTATCAAGACTTGAAAAGCATGAAGACTTTGTCTGTTCCCTTTGTAGTTAAAAATGCACAAAGAACATAAACAATCCCAGATTATTTAAAGTAAAAGCAACAATCGTGATAATGCAGCTTATTTTTTAAATTTTTCATTATCACAGAACGTAGAACTTCCAAAGAGATCCGTGGATCCAATGTGACAGACGCTGAATGTTGATTACCGGAATACAAAAATAAATTCGTTTTAATTTAGTGACCATTTGTACAAACTGCAATAGATCCTTTTTTCTGGTTTTCAGTCTTGGCTCTCTTGCTTCCTTTTGTAGTTACTGCTCAACTGTAAGACATCTTCAGGATCATTTAACTTTCAAATAATATTACTCTACGTTGTCACCTTCTGACTTCCTTCAGTAGTACTCTAGTGGCGTCGATTGACACAAGGAAGAGAAAAATCCACAGAAAAATGAATATATAATACCAAGAAAACGATGGCCGAAGAAGTCCATCCAGCCTAGCACACATTAGACAAATAAAAACAAACTTTAACACAAGAAGAAGAAGATACCACACTTTTCTTTTAACAGTAAGTTCGTCGTCAAGAAATTGTCTTCTAGTATGACGAAAAATCCTTGAAACGACTACAATCATGAGCACTGTTACGAAAATTAATACGGGAATAAACACAATAAACATGTTCCAATCACTTTCATGATCTAGTCGTACTACAAGAAATACTGTTGTCATCAAAGTCACGCTCCAAACTGACAAAACTCTTGCTGGAAAAGGAACTGCCATATTTCCTTTCTTCTTCCCTGCATGGAGACTGGTCACGACTGCCTGTTTAGATATAAATAAACGAATCGAAAGACTAAAATAGAGATGACGTGTGGTGAGTTAGTTGAACAGAATGGTTCAGTTCAAATTATTGCATTCCAAAGGTTTATGCTGAACTTAAATCAGTACTACATGAAGTCATCCAATTTCAACCTTATATTCATTTTAGTCAAAAGAATTTTAAATTAGGTGGTATGAGAAGGGAGTGTGTGGCTTTAGTCCTTTGTTGGGAGGCTGAGCCCACTTTATATAATAATTAATAGTTCGTCGTGGAAGATTCTATGGGAAAAAGATTTCCAGTCTTGACTGAGTTTATTCAGCTGTAGTGGAAAAAAATAGTTTATCTCTTTAATGTCTAGAGTAAAATCATCGCTTGTTTAAAAATACCAACAAAATACCAACAGCTCTAGTCTTATGAACCCATTGAAAGTCAAAAAAGTCACCAACAAAAAGAATTTGAAAAAGTCAAAATACCAACAAAAATACCGTTGGTATTTTGACTTTCTTGAATACTAGGGTAAAATACTGGAAGCGAGTTTGTGTTGGAATTGCAATGGATTGAAGCAAAAGCAATATATAACTAAACAACTTTAAACATTTGTACTGAAGCATATTGACGGTGTGCAAAAAAAAACTTCAAAATTTTTGGGGGGTGTAGGCCTCCAGGTCCTTCTTAAGCTATGGCTCAGGTAGGCCACTACTTCTATAAGAACCAAATGAATTCTTTTGTTTTCATGTTGCTTTAGTAGGTCAAGCTACTATTTAGAGCAACCATGTTAACTATGAGTTCCAGTCCCAACTTCATTATTTTTTAGTTTATTTTTGGTAACTATTGCTGGGAACATCACTCACTGATGGCTCTCTCAATGAACAGTATTTCATACAAAATAATTTCCTGCAAAGTTGACTTGGATTTGACTGATCAATGTGTCAGCTTTATGTGCAGTTTGGAACAATTGCAATCACATTATCAACTGATTCAAATAGCCAATGAGTCTGCAATAAAAGTGATATGAATGCTTATTCAATTTGGGAATACTGTACGTGTTCTTGCACCACTCAGGGGGTCAACATCTTAAAATCCTCAGGTGTAGTCATCTTGGAAATTTTTTAGAAGTATTTGTAAGAATAAATAAAAATGTCTTCCCAAAACCGTTATGAGAGGAAGATACTCTACACAACCAGTTTTATTGCTAAAAAATGTGAGTTTAATTTGTGCCGCTTTGTTTTTGAATTTGTATCTCTCAGTGAAAGAGGAAAAAACATCCATATCCAAACATAAATTTCTTATTTCATTTGATGTATGTAATTGTATAAATCTATTCGTCTAATAATATTAGATGAATAAATTAGAAGTTGCCACAATAATTTGTGTCATTCCTTAACTTGATAATGATTTCCGTTTATTTGTATCAGCCGAGTGCTGAACATGATACAGTAAACCAAGACCGAGTTTTCATCTTCGTCGCAGCGAAGTTCCTTCTAGTAAACATGCTAGTTCCAAATGGGTTTGTTATTGGTTCATTTTCAATATTCGTGTGTGGAGTTTGTTTACGTGTCATACTATAACGTCGTTGAAACTCTGTCTTCGCCATTAATTCCGGTTAACACGGTTCGTGAAATCTCGGGTGTATCACATTCACAGTCCTGTTTTCGATAGCGTGCCAGGAAACAACTTCTGCATGTCATGTCCAATTGTTATCAGGAATCCGACGCTACTCGGCAAGATGAAGAAATCGAAGCGCTGTCTGCAATCTATGGTGATGACTTTCTGGTGGTCAACGAAACAGAGAAGTTGTATGATATACGGATTCGCCATGAGGAGAATTCCTGGTGGTCAATGACTTTGCAGGTTCTTCTTCCTCATAACTATCCAAGTACCGTGCCGCCCGTGTACGAAGTGCATGCAACATGGCTTAGCGATAGCGATGAGTTTGAAATCAGGGATAAACTGTACTCTATATACAGCGAGAACAAGGACGAACTGGTGCTCTTTCAGTGGGTCGAGCAGATGCGCGAATTTATGAATGAAAGAGCAACTATATATGCAGAGATGACGAAAGGAACTGAGGGTACGACTTACAAGTTTTATTTTGATATTTCCTGTCAAATTGCATGGTTCTGATTGAAGCTTACTATTAAGTTCCCCCAGTCAGTGCAAATCCCGATAATTACCCCTGGAGGTAGACTAAATGTAAGATAAAACATAATAAAATAGATTGTACCCCAATGTATGTCTGGAATTGCCCAAGTCGCTTTTTTTTACCCAAACATCTCATTTTTATTCCAAGCTATGGCCAACAGAAAAATATTTAATTGGGACAACTTTACATGTATATGGACAATTTTACAAAGCGCTGTCAGTTGGTGTGACCATAATTTTGAAAAGTATCACCACACTTTCTGTCCACCTTACCTTATTCTAACTTGAACATCATGCTGGAAGATAAAGCTATTGGTTTGTTTTTATCTTAACGCTAATGTCACCAGCCATTTTTGTTGGAGCTTTTAAATATCGTGTTATTTCATATTTTTGTTTAATTGAGGTGGCTCCTCATTGTTTCCTGAAAAGTGGGGAAAAGTTATGAAAATGTAAATTTTAAACCCAAACACATCTGCATAAATATTTTGGATGATGAATAGAAAAATTTGAGATGTAAAAACACATTCTGTTCATCAAAAAATATGACAAAATGGGTATTGATAGTTACTACGACGACAATGGTATTCCAAAACAGCTGCCAATAAACATTCAATCTAATTCATTTTGAGAGTTTGAAGACTTCCATTTATATTCTTATCAAAATTTTCCTTCTGGGATGGGTAATGAATTGGAATTGTCTAGTTTTAAAACATTTCTTGAGATTTTTTTCTAAATATGAAAAAATATTTTTCAACCACTAGAGCTTTTTTATTGCTATATTTTGCAGTACCCAGAATGTGTTTCTGTGTGTTACATTTAGTTTTATTTTTCTTCCAAAGTATTTACATGTTTTGGGCCATAAATTTGCATTTTCCACTTTTTGGGAAACTGAATGGAGCCACCTTAACTCTTCTGCCTGGACTTCAACCAGTAAAATTGTCAGGTGCCAGTCTGAGTAGAATAATAAAAGTCTGAGACATATGGGAAAGAGTTAGATCAGTTCCTGATACCAGCAGGTAGCCCCATGAGCACATATTTGTGGTCTTCACACTCTGGTGATGAATCTTGACATTAATTTTCATTCACAGCATTATTTTTACAGAATTGCTAATGATGTTCCTGCCAGAAATTTGTACCATTCAGATATTAATTTTGGTCTTTTGCTGTATAATCTGGCAAATTTTGTTAATCAGTTCAGCCAACCATGTCATTTGCAACCCCTTGATTCTGTGCCAGTGATGTGTAACACTTAGTTTCCAACCATTGTGGTTCTTACCCTCATGTCAAGGGCAAAGACATCAGGGGGAATGCAGGAAGACAAAGAACAATTTTTTTCCCGTAATCTAGAAACTGTTATGATCCATAATTTTAGTGGCACTAGTATAGTGTACCAAGTCATGTTTTAGCTGTATTAGGATTCAGTAATGATTATGAAGCAAGGATTATCCCATTGATAAACTGTGAAAACCCTTCACATATCTTTTAGCATATTCCAGCAATGATATCTTGGGTGAAACCTTGGACTTGCCAGTCAGCAACTTGACAAATAAATTTTCAACTGAAGGAAATCCAGGAGAAACCACCGAAGCTGATCATGGTTTAACAAGCTCTACGACAGATGTAGATTTATTTGAGATTCTTCATGGACAACCAATTACAGATCGAAAAAGTACATTCCAGGCTCATCTTATGAAAGTGTCCTCCGAGGATGAAATGGAGAATGTACTAAAAGAATTGAAAAAAAATCGTAAAATTGCCAATGCAACTCATAATATTGTTGCGTATCGAATCACAAAGGAAGGTTCACAGGTTGTTATTCAAGACTTTGATGATGATGGTGAACACAATGCTGGATCAAGACTGCTACATTTACTTCAAATTTTAAATGTGCAAAATTATGTAATAGTTGTATCAAGGTGGTATGGTGGCATTCACTTGGGTCCAGATCGTTTCAAGCACATCAATAACTGTGCACGGAATCTTTTAAAAACTGCTGGGGTTATTCAAGACCATTCCTCAAAACACCTGCAACAAAACAAAGAGAGTAAAAATAAAAGAAGAATGAAGAATAAATTTTAAAGAAAACTGAAAATAAATATTAATTTAACATATTAAAATCAAATTATGTTTGCAAAAAATACAGTTTTCATCATGCCTTGAAAAGAAGAATAATTTTTGAAAAAACATGATTACCTCATTCTGAATCAGCCTGACTGATGTTTGTGTCCATTCTTGATTAAATGTGAAAGCAGTATCATTATTTTAAGTTTTTACTTGTTAGGTTTTTACTTGTACAGCATACACATTGATAAAAGCAACTTAGCTGAATGTTATCCTGTTAAGATATTCATAATAATGATATTAATAATTCATGGAGAGACATAAGGGTGTATAGCCCCTCCCATTCATAATTACCAAAGAATTGGGTTTTTTTATTTTCTCAGCTTGATACCGCAGGATGCCTTCCCCCCAAAGTAAAAGCATCTAGTTTCAGCAGAGTGAAACTACAGATTGTCAGTGCACACAGAAATCAACTGTTAATCCCTGATGTCATCTGCTTTGGTCTGATTTCTAACTAATTTGTATAAAATCTACAGTTTTGACAGAAACATTTAAATACTTGCACAATTTTCCCTCACAAATGTGCCCTTTTTTGGTGTTATCGGCCAAATTAATTTTATCAGGAAGATGCTCTGACATTGGCATACAAAAAAAGCTATTATGAGGGTTTAGAAGCCAGAGCCAGCCAACAATTTGAAAAAATATAAGATAAAGCATATTCTGAAGAGAAACATCTTGAAAACTCAAAATACAAGTCAAATCAAGATAAAAGTTGAATTCATCTGATTTTGACTCATATTCTGAGTGTTCAAGATGTTCCTCTTCGGGGGGTTTAGAATATTTCTAACTTTGAGAGAGAAGCATACCAGCAGACCTCCCCAAAACAAATTACACTTTTCAGGCACAGCACATCCCCTAAATGTACAAGGTGTGCCATATCAAATTAAAAAATCCCAGGTGCACTCTGAATAGAAACAGATTTCTTGAAAATCCTTAACTGCTTTCCATCCAATCCCATCTTTTTGGATTTTACTCCAGCTGATGTCAGAGTAATTTCACTTATGAAGGGAGATCCTCAAGACAGGAAGGAATAAAGACCTATATACACCCTGGATAAGACTATCGTTTACCCCTACAAGGCCTGGTGTCCAATAGATCAGACACCTAGAGCAAAAGAAAAGTTAAAGAACAAACACAACCAGAGAACAAAAGGGAAAAAAATCCCCACAGTATCACTAAGATTTTACTACCGGTAATCAAGGCGAGCCCCAAACAGGAAGGGGTGCTGGTACACTGCAACTTATCTGACAGTTTAGTTGGCAACACAAGTTGCAGGAAAATTTGAATTGTTTACCAGTATATAGTCCTTGAGTCTTTGCAACAACTGTAGCAATGTTGCAACACATTCCAGTGTAACACCAGACATGGGCATCACATTAATAACTGGTTAATGTGTAGTCTTTTTCAGTTGCCATTCCACAACCAGTGGCACGGAGTGATGCCTTGTGTCGCATCCTTTTGGCATGCTACTTTGACATGACAGATTCAGCAGTTGCTAGACAAGTTACTTAAGGTATAAGTGCCTTTTGACAAGATGAATACACGACCTATCATCACATGATTAACACCCATTTTATTTTACAATTTTATTTAATTTTTTATTTTACAATTTTATTTATTTTATTTAACAATGATTGCAGTTGTAATTACTTTCGAAGATATAAAATGATCTGTACATCATTTCATACTAACACCCGTGCTAAATTACAATTTTGTCTGGAATTTATTCATTAATGGCATATTATTTGAAATTGCATAATTATGTATTTCGATTGACCCCCTAGCCCAATCTATTTTGAGGGATATTATTGAATTTCAGGTGCAACAACTGGGCTAGGGAGGCTAACTGATATGCCAACAAATGAATATAGCACATGTAAAATAACGTGCCATTTAACAATTAGATCATTCTATTAACATTTACATAGATTATCATGTGAAACATATTTTCATGTAATAAATAATGACAATTAGAGTTAAACCTATCATAATTACTTTATTATGCAACTTTGACACTAGTACAAAATCCTGTCACATCATTAGATTATTAACTTTGTATCTACTGGTAGTTAAACCTTTAAATCACTCAAACTTGCTGTCATATCCGTATCATTTTAGTGCTATTTTATTCATGTTGAACGGATGTCATTTCTGTGGTCAGTTCTTGTCAATCTTTGGGAAACTCATTAATAATTCATGGCGAAAATTTAAAAGAAATAAAATATTCAATCAGTGCATGTAAATGTGGTACAACTTCTAGTGGCTGTATCCAATTCACAAATCATTTCCATCTGGGTACTCAAACACTCAAATTGAGCTTTTGCCCAAGTCAGAATAACTTCAAAATCATTGTTTCACAGGTATTTTATGACATTTGTGCCAGTCTGGTATTGGACACACAATCACTTGTCTTAACCTTGTACTTGTACATCTGATACAACACTGCCACTCATTTATTACTATGCTCAACCTCATCCAATATCCACTTCAATATACTTCCAAGTATTTGTAACAAGGCCCATGTCAAAGTCATGATTCATCACTGCTTACTTTATTGTAATAAAGAACAACCAATGAGTCCTTCATATTTAACTCCTTCACTGTTACAGAGGACTTTCATTATTTTACTCTGGCTAATGCCAGACAATTTTACTTGTCTAAGGGAGAAATGCAGCAGTGAAGGAGTTGAAGTTTGTGACTGTATGGTCATGACACATGGATGAAGACAATGGATGATTCCCCTTCTGTTTGCTCATGAAAATTAATAATCAGATTACTTTTCAAAGAACTTTGATTTGTGATATAAATTAACATGTCAGTGAATACCTTTTCATTCTTTGTGTTGAAATAATTAACAACAGCATACAAAATAAAAAATATTATAGTTTACTCTGGCAGTTCAGCACATCAAATGACATGAAATGGATATTGTACCTTGCAAGCATTAATGTGTTGTTCAATCCATTAACATATTCTGCTGAGTGGCAGTGCATATAGAACATACATGCTTGATTTGCAGAAGTCTTAAATAGCATTCTGCCATGCCTACCCTTGAGAATGCTTACATTCCCCCATGCCCAAAAGTACCATAATGATTGTTAACTCCTAGCTGACCAGTGAACCTTGCCAATGGCTTGACAAAAATTGCTGATTGTCCTCCATAATTTTTTGCATGTTTGTGCTGATTCCTTTGTCTTCAGTAAAGTATCTGTGGCATGGTCAAAAAGCCCCTTTCTTCACCTTACATAGGATGCCCTTTTAAACAAATCCTGGGGGGAATGCTGGACTCTTTGGAATGAAACTGTAGCATACCAGTTAAAAAATCAATTAAGTAGCTGATTGTGTTATCCATATTTTCAAACAATTGCAGCAGACTGAAAAGCATTTACAAATAAATTTTGACAAAATTTAAAGAAGAACCATTGTTGGGAAGCAAACTGTAGGAGTTGGTTGTATGAGTTTGAATGTGTTTACTGACTCATATTCACTTCTAGGAGTGACCAGTGCATGGATTCTACTACAACCACAACATCATCAGCAGTTTCTAGTAGACAAGTACAACTCTTGGTCATTTATGATATCAGGAAAAACTTCAGTCAATGTTACCTCCAATACTTCTAACAACAGCTGTCTAGAATGTGAATGCAAGAAGCAGTAATATTAGTACTGTATGCTAAGGTAGTTCATAATATGATCATTTCTATCATTTTAATGCAAATGTACTTGCCAAACTAGTGACAATCATAATTCCACTTGAATCATGACACTGCATCCAACCTTTCAGAACATTTCTTGATTTTTACGTTGAAACATTACTGCACCAATCACACTGTATTTCAGTACCAATTATACACATTGTACGAAGCATAATTTGTGAGCAAATCACTTACAAGCAAAAAGCACAACTTGGATGAAAGTCCATGCATCATGACTTTTTCATAAATTTCATTGAAACTTACCTGTTTACTTCTTTGAACTGCAATGACTCCACGATGTCACTTGACAAAGAGTTTATGGCATCTGTACCAATTCCAGCATGAAGAAAACCTGAGTGACAGTCACAGTGAACTATTGTTAATACAAAACCATTGGCCCATACTGAGGGGTCAGCTGCAGGGGGGGCAAAATTGCTAAATTTACTAATGCACAATGTGTTACAGAGCTAGAAATCTAGCGATCTAGATCTTTTAAAGGATTGGTCACAAATTTTATAAGTTCAGTTGAACAATTCAGTTTGAACAAAAAAATTTCAACAAGGGATATTTCAGAGAGTGGAAAGGGTGTGGTCCTAAAATTTTATCAAGGTCTGCACCATGACCCCACCTCATTTTTGTCCCCCACCCCTGGCACTCATTTGGCTAAATAAATTTATTAGCAATATTGATACTAAAGATTAAAATTTTCTTCCATTTTTGTGCTGTTCAAAGCTGTAAAATAAATACTGGTATTTTGATTTGCAGTTGTTTTTTAAATTTATCTTACCTCCAAAGGAATTACTCAATGTCTCCGCTGCTTTTACTCTGTTTTTCTCTTTCTCTTCTTCAGTTTTTTCCAGTGTTCTTGACTTCATCAGTTGACCTCCTGGCCAGATTGTTTCTGTGAGTAAATTAAGGTAATAGTGCCACTGTTCCACAGTAACCAGTTCCATCACAAGACTTTTAAGCCACCTACATCAGATCATGTAAATACATGTAAACTTAAATCATTACTTGAAAATTGAACCAGACATGCAGGCAGCCACACATTCCTGGTCATAAGATTAATCTATTAAGGGACACAAGTGCACTCTAGTATTTTACTCTGGCTGATGCCAGACGATTTCATTTGTCATAGGGATAAGCCCTGGGCATTATCTCCTTAAGGTTGTTTGGGAAAGTTTACATGTATATCAACTTGTGTAGTGCAGTAATTTTAAGATATTCAAAATTATCATTGTGCCCATAGCAGCACTAAATTTCACCTAAGATAAAAAAAGATAAAGTTTTCTATTTTAAAATGATAATATCTGCTGGGTCCTCCCATTTTTGGTTGAGAATTTTAGAATAGCAAACTACCATCCATCATTTCCATCTTATTAACCAGTTTGTACCGTAATATTGATTTTTCAAGCCTATTGGTCATTTCACACCAATGGAGGGCCTTTGCTGGAAACATTGTCAATGCTAGATTGAAGGGTCCTTTTTGGCAGGAGTAAGGGGCAGTGAGCAGTAGCAAACACTTTGCAAAATACAGGGGGGTGGGCAAAGCTTGATCATTGACAGGTATGGACAATTCACAAGATAATGAAGAAAAGTAATTATTGCAAATTGGAGGTTGATCATAAAAAAACAACCATAAAGTTGCTCACTATCATTTTGGATAGCTTAAAATAGAAAAACTTAATAAATTATAAAAACTGAGTGTATTTTAGCAAATTTGCTGTTGACAGGTACTGTAATCTCTTGCTTGTATCTACCACTTTGGCATTTTGTACTAAATGTATGACCCCTAATGTCTGCCATTGGCACTGAGGTCTACCACACTCTAGCCTGGGCAGAACCTTGAATGACCAAAATTATATTTAGTTACCACTCAATAACACCTCCAAAGAATGCAGTTGCAGCTTTCTGAACAGGCTCCAGACAAACCCATGATTTTTGGTCTTGAAGAACTTCACAGCTCAGATTCAGAACAGCTTCAGAAATAGGATAAGCTGTATGATCATCTTCACAATATCCTGGTTTAGAACTGCAGTCATCAGCAGGTTCTGTGGTTAGAGTTCTTTTCCTTTTTGGATCCTTGGTATTGGTGATAGGATGTTTTGTAAGTTTCTTATCAAGCTCTAGAGCTGGTGTCAGTTCATGTTTCACATTCAACCTTACACCTTGAGACTCATTTCCTTCTTGTTCAGTAGTTAAACCTTCATTATCACTATCTTGATGTTTCTGTAGTAGATAAGATTGGAAACATTTTCCTGCATAACAACAACTGTGTGTAAGCTAGTAAAGGAAACAATAAAAAAAAAAAACTGAGTCAGATGCAGAGCACCATTTGGAAATACTAAACTACCACTTTCCAGTGATAGTACTTTAGCTAAGTATAACAGTATAGCACTCTTCAGCTAATACACATAAATTACAATTTTAATGCTGTTGTAAATACCTACTGCCCTGAATGGCTGTTTACACAAGTGATTTTTATACTCCTGACATTTACATTTGAATAGAGCAACTAACTATTGTACTAAACCATTCATGCAAAGCTAGTAATACTCAATACCATACACCAGGATGAGTAAAATATCCAAAAAAAATGCCAGTGTAAACCCATGACAATGCACAAATTTTTTTAAAATTATATGTCTATCTTGTAGTAATGCTGACAGTCTGATATATAGCATCACATGTTACTTTCAACATTAATTTCCATATTTATTTAATGTATACATATTAATTTAATAATTTTGGGCCTGCAGTAGTATGCTTTGTGCTGTTGTGGTAACCCTGTCGTTATGTTAGGTTTGTCAAGCTTGTATGTGTTTTTACATAAACAGTTTCTGCATTGTTTACTTTCGTACACTTTGTAACTGCTTAATCTAATGGCAAAGCTAATAAACTAAACTAAACTAAAATGAACTAGAATAAACTAAAATATAAAATAAAATAAAATGAAATAAAACAAAACAAAATAAAATAAGAGTTCTCTCTAAATTTTTTTTTTTTCTTAGTTAATAATTCAAAGGCATGGTGTACACCTAGTTTATCCATACAGTATATACATCAGTTTGCTTTTCTCAATTTGCCATTTTATTTTGAATTTTTGATTAACTAGAAACTCATAAAATACAAAACAATGGTAACTCTGAAAATTGAAAGCATTGTTATTTTGGATACAGTTGATCACCCAACACTCACAGCCTTCCTGATGATGATTGCAAGTTAGTCAAAACGATGAAAATAAACATGCTTTCAATTTTTGGAGTTACTGTTGTTTTGTATTTTATTGAAATACTCAGTGGTTACAACAATAAGAACTCATCCCAGCCCACACTCTTGTGTTGACAGACCTCAGTTAGCTGTTCTGTCCACTGAATAAAATCATCTGCCATGATGCACAATTAGGTAAATAATCTGATGATAAGCATAAAAATTAAAAGGACCATCAAAGGCAGGAGTGGGTTGATAAAGCAGGAGTCAATTCTGCTACCTCTGACTTCCCAGGCAATTGCTCTGACTGGTGCAGCATACCAGGACATAGTTCACTTTCCCAATGTACCTGTTAACAAAACTTAATCTCTCTAAAGGTTGAGGACATTACTGTTGTCCATCATCATCATCATTACTACAACAATTATTATTGCTATTACTATTACTATTATTATGATTATTATTTTAAAAATGCATGCTTGCCACAACTACATGTTCACAACAATGACACACCTTACAATCTCCAGAACAATGTGCAAATGTTCTTATCTCATCTTGGGATGTCTTCTCTTCTCCCAAAACTAGTCTGATGTCCTCATACTCTTCTTCCTTGTCTCCATCAATAGGCCCTTGGTAGAATTTTGAATAAGTTATGACTGATTTTTGCACCACCACAAATCTCCAAAACAGCAGTTCTCCAATACTGGTACTGTTAGTACCGGTAATAAAAACTAATTTGCAATTTGTTGAAATAGCATGCTAATTTAGAAAAGGTCAACAGAGTTCCCATTCAGGTACAAGACATCTTGGACTCCTGGCTTTTGCCTTCCCCATGCATGCAACTTTTACATATTAATCCAGTAAGAGATTAGGGTGCACTTTAGTATTTTACTCTGGCTAGTGCAAGGCAAATTTTACTTGTCAAAGGGATGAGTCCTGCCTGATAAGGAGTTAAAGCTGAAGAGGTTTTTTTGAGACATTACAAAAGATTTTACAATTTTATCTTGACTAAAATTTATCTGCAGCCTACCTGATTCTAAGGCTGTTTTGATTGTCTTGATGTGATCAATAAATTTGTTCACATTTTTTTGGAGCATCTAGATATGCACAAAAAAATAAACCAAAAAAAAGAATCAGAGAAATTGTAGAAATAGGTTAATCACAAGTATTAATTTCCCAAATTAGTTTGTTTTCCATACTGAAGTTTCTTACACATACTTTATCAATTCGAGGAACTGGTACTGCAATCTGTCTATAAAATTTAGTATGACTGGGGTGACCAATACCAAGGAATCCTTTGAAAATATCACAGTTTAAAATGACTGGTTTATCTACCAGACACTAGAAAATGAAAAAAAAAACAAATGGCAGATAAACTGGAATGCATTCATATGTATGTACAAATAAATATATGAATAACTATATAAATACATAAGTAATTTACAAACATAAAGGATACAGATATATATATATACATATATATATATATATATACATATACATATATATATATATATACATATACATATATATATATATATATATATACATATACATATATATATATATATATATATATCCCCAACAAAGTGTAAGCAAAGAGCTACACAAGTGACTTGAATAAATAGAGTGCTCAATACCATCACGGGTAGAGCAAAAACACAAACAGAGACAAATGTTTAGCTGTCGCTACTCGGGTGATCAGAGTTGCCTGATGATCGCCAGAGTGTGTGAAACTCAGAGTAGTGACAGCTGAACATTTCTCTCTCTCTCTCTCTCTCTCTCCCTCTCTCTCTCTATCTATCTATCAATTATTTGCCAGTTTGAGCACTCTGGCCCCATACCACTTCACTCTCTCTAGATGCACAGACTACCACTACTTTCCCACATGTGGTTGTCACTGACAATCACATGTGTATATGTATAAGAAATTGGTCTTCTCACATCTAGATAGTTCCAAGCTGCACTGATGAGCTGTAGTACCGTAAAACATGCATGTCTGCACATTGAACTAAATGTATAATTATGTATGTGTGTATGTAATGTACGTGATGTATGTATGTATGTATGTATGTATGTATGTATGTATGTATGTATGTATGTATGTGTATGTACATGTATCTATATATATATATATATATATATGTATCTATAATATGTGTATAGAATGTTTAAGTATATTGCATTATTATATAATATATATATATATTTAATATATTTAATATAATATAATTATGTAATTATAATATGTACATGCATATTATATATTAAATTATACTAACCAAAAAAAATGAAATAAACAAATAAATATACAGATACACAACTAAATGAATAAGTAAATAAACAGACAAATAAATTAAATAAAACAATTAGTGATAAACAAATAAAATAAGAAGGTTAGATAAGAGATAAATTACCTTCAGATAGTTCTCCAGTAGAATTTGTCGACCTTCAACAACATCCTGATCAAGCCGAAAAAATGGTGAGCCAAACTTCCGATTAGGTTTTGGGATATCTATTACAATTAAAAAAATCAGGATTATACGGAAAACAAAAAAATGGACAGAAAATGTTTCTAGTCCTACCTTTCAGGTAACTGGCACAAGGTCCACTAGACAGACGATGATGCAGTTCCATGAACTCTCGATACCTCCTTTTAATGCTCCTCTCAGTAGATTTATCTGCATTTAATAATGTGGTCTTGCTAGAAAGTTCATTGTCCTTGAGCTGTGGCCACAGTTGAATATCATACTGAGACAAGAACAAAGCAACAAAGGGTTGGCAAAACATGATAAGCATTGACAGCTCATTGGGTAAGTGCTCTGAATGTGTCAGGGATTTATGAGTCAAGTTTTTTTACTAGGCTAGCTAAAAGAGAAAAAAAAGATATCAAATGAAAAATAGTTGTCTTATGTGAAATGTTTGGCACATGTATCATATAACATGAATATTGATGTGTATACAAAAGCCCAACATTAACTCACGGTTTACCAAGCTACCCAAAAATGGCCATTTTTACTATTTTACTCTGGCCAACACCAGACAACTTTACTCATCAAAAAAAGACTCCCTGGCAAACAATGGTTAAAATAATTCTTTGTGAATAAAGCCAAAAGCAAGGGAACTTCTTAAACTTGGAAAAAGTAAATGCGACCTTTACAGCTTCTCAAATGTCAGTCTTACTACATGTATTTCAAGGTTTTGGTAGTTTCCTAATCTTTCTGACTTTACACATAGAGTTCTGTAGTTCAACATAGCCTTTACAGCACTCTACTTTTATATAATTTTTTTATTATCTTTTCCTTGTCAGGTTATCAGTTCATGTCCAGTCAGTGACTGACAGTAATCCAGAAGTTTGGATAAAGCTTACCACAATTTGGTAGACAGTAAACTTTCGTTTGCCTGGATCCCAAGTATGGTCTGTCAAAAGCTCAGTTGATGGGATACTAATCATTGAACAGGGATTCTGTAACACACGAGTATCTGAGTCTCCAAATGAAGAGAAGACCTCTCGCCCAGTCTCTACATCTGAGATGTCACCTCCAATTTCTTTAAATCTGTTGTCTTCTTCCTGGCCAAAAACATCCACATCCCACTCTTCAGAAGTGCTGGATGAACTCTGGCTTGTTTCCTTTTCCAGGAAATTATTCACTTTGCTGGTAATACCTCTCCCATCTTCTTCACATAAAATTAGTGTTTCCTCTGGTTTAAAAGTGTTGTCTGTCTTGTTCTTAGTTGTAATACTTGTAAGAGGACCATTGCTTTCAATTCCCTTGTTTTTTGATTCAGTAATTGTCAGATCTTCTTTATTGCAGTCAGAAACATTAAAAATATCAACTTCTTCAAAACTAGATGTTGAACCCGTTTCAGCTGTATCTAACACTGGATTAGCAGGGTCCTGAATAGGTTTCTTGATAGACAGATTTTTGTGCATTTCAGTTTGATTAACTTCCTCATTTCCTTTTGATAGAAAACTGGAATGAGCTATATCCACATCATCTAATGAACCATCTGATATTGGCAGGTCACTTTGGTCTGAATTCTCTTCCACTTTGGAAGAGCCTTTTGAAGAGAAGGTTTCTTGTAATGACTGCCCCATTTTCTTAAACACAGAATGCTTATTAGTAGGAGATGTATTAAAATGTTTGAAACTTCTACTAAATATAAAACCACTTGGATGAATCTTAGCACCCAACAAAGCTTTTAGTTTTAAACCATTTTCTTTCCCCTCAGGAACCTTCCCATTTTCATTCTTAAGCTTATCTCTTTCCAGAATTTTGTTAGTATTGCTTGTTAAAGTCAGTGAATTGGTTGGTTCCCCATTAAATGCATTACAAATTTCATCACTTTCGACAGTAACCTGGAAGTTTGCTTTAGACATTGTTTCAGGGTGATTAGATGCACAGTCTTGCTTTGTATTTTGAACTGGTGCGACCCTGACTGTCTTTTCAGAGTTCAAACTTTGGTCTGTGAAAATCTCAACAAATCCCTCCTGACCTTGTTCAACAACTGCCTCGACCTTGTATTTTGTTGATGGTTTAGCACTAGCTGAATCTTTTACAAAACCTATGTCATTGTCTGAACTAGAATCTCCTTTCATCTCTCCACACCATTTCATCAATGTTGAACTATGTTTAACCATTGATTCCGAGTAATTGTTTCCCTCTCTAAGAGTTCTTCTTTGACTTTCTTGTCTTTCATTCCCAAATACATTAATTATTGACGTATTTAAGAAGTCAGAATCAGAGAGAGAATCGACAAGAGGTAATAACAAATTAACAGCTAAAATCTCTCTCAAGATGAAACGACCAATATCACAATCCAATGCTTTCTTCTTCACCAGTCTATACAACAGTAAATCAACCACAGTTCTGAGGTACTGCAACCCATTATTTCGATAAGCATGAGGCCTTTCTTCCAATGACTTGTACACCTCTTCAAGGTTAATTTCGTCGTTTTTAAATTTTTCGTGGTTTTTGACCAAAGACAATTTGGCAACCCGAAAGGCAGCCAAATGCTTGTGCAAAACAAAACAGAGTTTCTCAACGTAAGATGAGATGTCTGTACGAGCTATCTCCTCGTAAAGATTTTCTGTAGCTTCTTCCAAAAGCGTTCGCGTTTCAACAACAAAGCGTTCTTCAACGCCGACATTCTGAAACCATGAAACTACAAAATCCCTTAAAATATTCCTAACTGCAGGTTCCCTACTCCCAGCTAAGGCTTGAGGAAGTGACTTCTTAACAACGTTAGAAGTATTCCTCTGTTTTCCAGGCGACTGACCTTGGTAAACAAATACTCCCGTGAAGTCCAACTCGATGTCGCTGTCCAATAAGTTCCGAGCAAAAATGAATGAAACAATTGCACAGAATGTGAAAGCCAAAACGCTTTTCACAGTCACACAAGTGATGATGATAATAAGGAGAAATATGATAGCAGACCATTGCATTGCCAAAAACAGATACAACTCATTCCAAACTTTATTTAACATCTATTTCAAAGAAAATAAACTGCACAACCACATCTATCGGTCACCATTACGAAACTCTAAGGACAGTTAGAACGATAGAGGTGTTTGGGGAAATTATTAGATATTACAGGACCCATAAACAGGACTTTAGGCTAAGTAGATATGTTTCGTGGGGATTGTTCTGCCGCCTATAAAACTGATCCGCATAAGCCAACCAATGATGTTGCACCACGAGCTGCAAGAACACCGGTAACTCGCAACACGCGCGACACCACGCTAAAGCCTTAGTTGGCTCTGGTGGAGAGTACAAACTGCTGTCAGAATAAGTTCAATTTACACTATGTCTCGTTTTTTAAATGTACTTGTAACTTATTTATTGAAGTCTTTGATATATGATGTTTCTGTTTTTGCTAATATTAATATAGAAAATGGTAAGTGTACTTTTGAGTTGGGTAGAGAAGTGTCTGGTATCTTCTGTTTGTAAACTTCTTGCCAAAAATTTATCTGATTTCGGTAAACCAGCGAATTTTTTAACTAACGCTTTAATGAACTGAATTGCCTCGTTTTTTTTTTTTTTTTTTTTTTTTTTTTGGGTAGAATTTAAACATGTAACATGTGGCAGTGCAGTGAAGCTTCTTAACCCTTACCACAGTGTACGACTGCATTCACATGAAGTAAAGTATGGGTCTGGATCGGGGCAACAGGTTTGTATGGTTGTGTTGAACACATTCATCACCTGAGGAACCCTTTGCAATCTTGATCTGGTTAAATTCAGATGACTTTATTCTCCTAAGAAAACTGTATGGGGAGTGAATGGGTTGCTGGGGAAGACGTAACCCCTGGAGATGAAAATTAAAGAGACTGTTCAAGGGTCAAGGGATATACCCCCCGGAAAATAAGCCCACAGAAATGGCTTTCCCTGCATCTTCGGATCTTCCTGCAATGCAGTATAGACTGGGCTTGGAGTGAGCAAATTTTGCAGACCAAAACATGGTGTTTGTAAACATAGGTATGATGATCTTGTGATGATCAGTGCTGTAAGAACTGCAGATGGCAGAGTGTTATTGCAAGTGGGGGGTGCTAATGCTAAAAATTAGGGATTCCTCCAAACATTTTAAGAAAATAAAGGGTCTGAAAAACACTAATTTCATCATTGAAATTAAAATTTCATTGTAGCAAACATGGCAGATTTTTAATGCCTTAGGATCTTTATTGAATGACTTATCATTCTGAATAAGCAAAAAAAACAAGATAAATGAATGCTAGGCATACTATATGATGATTGATTTAAGCCTCTTTCCTTCTGTGTAATTATTAATTGAACATGATGTTCTCAGTTAATTTCCAATTTTAGTCCAGTACTATGATCACAGGCACAGTTTTCCTTTTGAAAGACTTTGTATAATTAGATATTTGTGGATTCTTTCAGGCCTAACTCATAAATCTGAACCCACTGTGAAACTGTAAACAATTAACTTGCTCAATCTTCAAGCACAAACCATACAATTTTTATCTATTCAAATATTTCAGAATCCACAATGACCTCAGTGTACAAAGTTACCCCTGAGAAGAAGTTGGGGAAGGGCTAAAGTCCCCCAGGCCCAGAAAACATTATCATGAATAAATGACATTAGGTTGCAACACAGGCTATCTCTCCAATGCAACTAAAATTTTCTTGTTTAGATGTGGTAATTTATTTTTTATTTTAAGTGTGGTGATGCATTTAAAATATGTGTGGGTCCAATTTTGTAGGAGGAATGAAATGTGTTATAATGCATGGTTAGATTTAACTTCCAGTAGATCTGGGAAAATACTGTTTTTCCCATGATCTTTCTTAAATAAGGTTAAAGCACTCATTATAGGATTATTCCTTTCAGACATACCAGTAGTTTAATTTTGGCTTAACTCTTACCTGGCAACACTGGACTTTATTATTTTACTCTGGCTAACACCAGATGATTTTACTCATCAAAGAGAGAGGAACTGCCAGGAAAGGGATAATAACTAAAAAACTCTTTCCCAGCAACACCAAACTTTTATTATTTTACTCCTCAAAGGGAGAGGCACTGCTGGGAAAGGGTTAAGGAGGCTCCCAGGGGTAACCTTTAATAGAGGACTGGTAACTAAATAATTATGGTGTGGCATGGGTGTAGATAGTAATCTAAACAGCACTATCTGCACCATTAAAAATGTTATATTTTTGGATGTTTCTTTTGGTGAATTTCTTTAAAACTTGGTAAATAAAGAAAATAGATCAAGCATGATAACATATCCAATTTTTAACATTCCACTGTAACATGAGGTGATTGCCCCCAAAATATTCTGTGAATTGCCTGCCACTGGTTGATGGTGTTATCTTAACAGAAGGAAAATCTGTTACTATTAGATTTTGATTTACAAAAATGTGAATTTTTTAGTCTGTAACTGGTGTTGGTGCCCAAGATGATATAAACAGCTTATGGATCATAAAAGGAAAAATGGGTGTACCATGCAAAAGAGGGTAAAGTTTAACAGTAATGAGAAAAATTACAGAATCATTGAAAAAACCTCAATGAAATTATAAAAATGATGATATGTACAGTGAACAGCATTAATTGTTCATTTTAATAAAGTTAAGACATTTGATTAACCCATTAAGGGGCAAAGGCTCCCATTAGTATTTTACTCTGGTTAACATCTGACAATTTTTCTCATCAGATGAGCCCTTTCACAAAGGATGAGCTCTGAGCAATAATGGGTTAAATTAGTGAAAATTCTCTATCTATTTACTATAATATAGGTACAAGGAATATTTAAAAAGTGAACATTTTCAATTTTCCTACCCCAGTACACAAAGATTATTACTTTTGTGAGTTTTGATTGGTTGTTGTAAACCATGTTAGACAATAGCAACCATATAACATGCTGTAACGTAGTATCCGTGGTTCATTATGTCATAGCATAATGTATATACTGGTACTGTAGCATTGTTATGGCATAAAAGCATAGGTAGCATCATAGCAGGTTGTTCCAAAATAGCTCCATCCAAGGTAGCTCAATCATAGTTCCAAAAGTAGTAACTACACAACATCATTGAAATAGTTTATCATTAATGACATATAGGAATCCAATCAAGTGTGGAAGTACAATCCGTTTCCACCATCAAATGACCAAACGCTATCTTCATAGCCATTTATTTACATCACCTCTTTCGAATAACCAAGAAGTGAGTGCTTTTGGTGACAATGGGGTTGGAGATGATGGTGACCACTGGTCTGTCATATGTTCTACAAAATATTGGAACAGGGATGACAAAGTCCGATTTAAGCACACACTGACAAAGAAGTAAGTAAATTTTGTGTTTACAACTTTTTAGCTTCACCAGAATGGTAACATCCTTGATTTACAGTTTAAAATTGTATTTCACAGTTTAAAATTTAAATCATTATTTTATCCCACTGTTGTTTCATGCATGTACATGTAAAAAGGCTTTGACAAAGTATTCCTCTGAGGATCAAGATCTGAACATTGGAAAGAATGTTAATAAAAGTGAACTCTCAGTTTCTCTCCGCAGTGTGTTTCATAACATCACCAGTAGATGGCGTTACTGTCTTCAATATCAAGACATGTGTGCTTTGACATCAAAGCATGTGTGCTTTGTGATCAACTTCTCAGTGGTGTTATCAAACTCAAATGACCTTTCCCAAATTTCATCCAATGCCCACAAAACAATGGATCTAAGTCTAGGTCAGGGTGAACAAAATAAAGTAAATGTCATAAAAGATTTACTCTGGTTTCCACTTGGATCCATTGTTTCATGGGCATTAGACTGAATGAGGGAAAGGTCTATAGTGAAGTGGAAGCAAGAGTTCAATTTTCTTAAGATTCCCACAAACATCAGGTTTAGAATGTATTTGTTTGAGAAGCTATGTAAAGACCTTGTTTTTTGTTTCAGCTGAAGATAAAAACACTCAGCCTTGGTCCTCATGTTTCGATTGAGAAAAATCAGGGTTATAGATATACTGTAGAAACTGTAGGCAAATTTTGTAAAAAAAATCATTGTAGTGCACAGTTGTCAATATAGAAAATAGAAAATCTAAACAGTTATGATACTGTACATGTAGCTGAGTAATTTTTTTGATAGTATAAGCACCAGCACTGAGGTTTTCTTTCCTACATGTTCAAATTGTTTTCATCAGAAACACATTGCTTCACAGTTAGTCTCAAAGAATCAGATTACAAGGTCATTCCTCTTCAGGAATTATGAAGAGGCATTTTCTATTATTGGGAATGCAAGAATGAATTATAAAGTCAGACAAACAACAATACTGCTTTGTTATTGTAACTCACAATCACAGAAAAATTACTTTTATACTTTTGTAGGTATTTGCATATTTCCGGAGAAACATTTGGAAGGCCCATCAATGGTCAAAGTGAAGTCAGTGCTTATTCACACACAGAGCCTGGGAATGAATGGAAAGCAATGGTTGGTCTTGTACAGTTTAATTTAGTTTATTTATCTTACTTATTCTGATGATGAGAATGGCACATCAGTTTGTAGCCACTGAAAAGGAAGGATTTCCTCAGTTTCTGGATTTAAAGTAAAGGATTTAACATTGCAAGTGAAACTTAATATCATTAGCCACAGTAAAATATTAAAGTACCTCCAAACCCTTACTGGGTTAAAATTAGATACAGATATGCAAATGCTATCACAGTACTGACTTCCTCTGCAATTGGCTCATGAATTAACACGTTGAGATGACATTATTCTCTTTAAAAAAGGCGATGAATAGAATTGAGTGGGACTTAAAAATGGACAGGACATAATATGCTGTATGAGCAGCATTGCATTGATTTAATTTTATTTGAAGTAACCTAAATGGATGGTTTATTCATTTGAGATTCTAGGACTATTTTTTTGCTCCAGTGACTATTATTATGACTGGCTTGATGAATGACACTACTGTAGCTTATTAAAAGATGAAATGACAATCCAGAAACTTTTGCTACTGACAATTTCTCCATTTATGACTTTATAAACCAGCTTATGGGGTTAGAGTATATTATAGTTTTCCTGTACCTACCAGTAACTTTGAACAGACTCCAAAGAGCATTATCCTGTTTTTACTTGGTCTATGAATGCCAAGAAGGTGCCTTTACAACACTGTTTCATTTTCATCTTGTTTTTGAGCTCCATGCTAGCAATCTTTGATTGACTGGTCACTCATCTATTAATTTTTTCCCACTTTCAGGAAGGTGTTTATATCCAAACTGATTCACAGTAGAGAAGAAAACGAAAATACTGTATGACTTGATATAATTTATTGTATTTACATTAGTGCAGAGGTTTTTTAAAGACAAACATTTGAAAAAGAGAATGGAGACTTGAGTATTTTGTTAGGCTGTTTGTTTGAGGACGTGCTCTTTAGAATGCAACACCAGTTGCAATGTATGTATGTACAATATAATTTCTTTCAGTATAGCTTAATTGTTCATATTATATACATCATTTTTCAATTGCAATGCAGTGTTGACTTATCTTTTTCTCTTTAAGGGCAATTTTTATCCATGGATAAATTACTCTTGAATTTTACTACAAAAATATAACATAAATAGTATAAGTGCCAGGTGATCTGGAAACACAAAAGTGGACTGGGACTAGTTGTCAAATAGAAATCCATTTCCAATTTAAGTTAGGTAGTTAATATTGCATGAACTATACCAGATTCTGTTCTTAAGTTTGTAATGGAAATACCCTTCCCTTTGTTAAACAGTTTCACAAAACACACAATGTTACAGCTGATTAAAGATATGAAACTGGATTTTTATTGTGCTGCTAGTCCCAGGCCTTTTGCTTGCGGTCAGATCACCTGGTGGTATACAGCTTAAAAGTAGAATTATGCCTTATACAGTCCTAAAATAATTATATCTTCAACCTGTAGCTTGCTTAGTGAAGTTACAGTATCCAGTATCTCCAATACTTTTTTGTGGGGGCTCTGTTTAAGCAGAATTGGATTCTGTTCTCAAGGGTGCCAAAATTTGTCACTTATGTCATCTCAGAGGGTGATGCATATTGGGTGAGTCATATTCTATTGCCCCACTCTACAGTCTGGCATCTCATTTTGTTCAAGTTATAGATGAGGAAATAATTATTAGAATGAAAATTGATGATCTTTCAATAATTATAACCCTTGTATGCTATGTTTAGTGTAAAACTTTTTTTTTAGTGTAAAACTTCTATTATTCTTCATTTCTCACCGAAAATCATCCATGATAGGTATTTTTGCCAAAATAATTACTATTATGCAACCCAGTCCTTGTGGTAATGATGGCTTGCAACCAATCCCATGAGATTTACAATCAAAGTTGATGAGATTCTTTTGTTAACGTTCCATCAGGAATCCTGATGGTTGAGGTGATGTCATATTCAGACCATCAACTGGTTTATAGTTACCACACTGGCTAGGGCCCAAGAAATATTTGCCAGTAATCAACTTGACTGAAATAGTTTAATAACTGAAATGACTAATCGAACAATGTCTAGAATCCATGTCAAATTTCTGGCAAATAAAGCAAAAACACCTTTTTTGTTATAATAATTATGCTTACCTTTCCTCCACTTCTCTAGATGCTGGCCAGTAAACTTTGAAGCAATAGTCATTCTTTGAAAAGGAACCCTTTAAGTAAATTGAGCAACTAGTTTAAGATACCCTTTTCATAAATCCTGGAAAATTATTTTTTCCATTTGACATTAAAGATATTCTTTTGAGTACTACTGAGAAACTACAAAAGTATAAGAATGCATATTAAGGTGCCTTTGGAGTAAAAAAATTGAGCATCAGTATTACACTTCTTTCAAAATAAATAAGGAAGAATCCCAGTCAAACTTTTCTACATTAGTTTCTGTTATCTACATACTGTAATTATAAGCATTTCAAATTTTAGTGTGGTGACATCTGGGTGGATGAACTTCATCCAACAATGACTAGTGTTGATGTTATTTTAAACTTAATGGTAATGTATGACCTGAACAATGGCAGCAGTACAAGAATTTGAGTGTGATTTACCAGTCAACTTTTTATAGGTCAGTACAGTGTACCATGAAAATAAAGTTGCTTCCAAACACTTTTATTCATGTCATAAAATGCAATTTTTATCTTCCCCAAACACCTATTACCCAATTTGTGATGGTTTATATTTTGACACTACTGTATGTGCTTAATGTGCAAAATGGCAGCATTTTGTTTGAACTATCCACTTGATTCACAAATGTATTAAGTATTCATATATCATAAGAGTTTGAAACCAAGCCTGTCCACTTTGTGACACCATCAAACTAAAATGCTTATGCCTAGACAACTGCAACTGAATATGAAAAAAAATTAAACTTGATAATTCAGAACTACTCACTTACTCAGAACTAACTTTTGAAAGAATAAGAACATAGAAGTTTATTTTTTTTAATATTTCAATGGTACTTTAAGACTTACTGGATTTAAGCAAGTGCAATCAAGAGTAGTTGGTTGTACATAGGAATGATACTTGTCAGCAAGAATTATCTGCAATAAAAAGGTCAAACCAAGAAGTGGATACATTACTGTATAGTTATTACATTGAGTTATTACTCCAGAGTACTACAGCAGGTTACTAATATTTTGGCAAATGGCATACAGAACGGGAGCCAACAGCTACGACATTTCTCGTTGTTAATTGACTCCTTATTATACCCAGCAGCTTTTAAATATAATAAGCAACCACTACATTGGACAGCACATGCCAGAGTGCTCAAAGTCCTGTTTACTTCCCTGGTTTTATTGTTTTCAAACAACTGACTCACCAAGTCTGGAACAGGATATATTCTCAGTGCATTGTCATAGTTCCAGTAAACTGGTCGGGCATGGTGTGGTAGAGGACAGATGTGAGCCTGTGATATTATTGTTTTGACCAACTGAAATAAAAAGCAAATTGCACAGTAGATGCATCATTGTGCTAATTAATTTATTGGTCTAGCCGACTTACACAGTTGTGCTAAATCTGGGCAGGCAAGATGAAGTAAGGAAGGGAAGAGAACAACGGATCTGAGCAGGCTCCCATTGACTATACAAATTATTTCCCTCAAGCTTCCCTATTGTTTAAGTGTTTAATTAGAGCTATCAGTAGTCAAAAATACAAAATACCCATTTTTATAGTTATTTGAAAAACTCTGGCCTTTACAGAAGTTGAAGTGTGAAAATATGTAACCAACCCTCAACCTGAGTTAGGTCTGGTTGTTGGATGATGAAAAGTTGATCAGCAGGTTTATTTCTACACATGTTTCATTGGGCCATTTGCGATTGAACTCTGAAAGACAAAACATCTCTGAACATCACCCCAAATCTGTTGAAGGAAATTTTGACTCAGGTAGATTACACTCAGAATTTTGTTTAAACTAAATCGCATTCTTATATATGTATGTATGTATATCATTGCAAACAACATGCTATTTTTCTTACATGGCTAGGTATATCTCCCAGGTCTGTAGGCAAGTGGATGCAGTTACGGCACATTTTGTTGACCAAGTCTTCTCTGAATATGATGATTTCTTGTGTACAATACTGTATCCTGAAATGTAATACCAAAATTGCCTTGTATATAGCTGGGCAGTTCAACTCATTTACACTAGTTTAACACAAACAGAAACCACTAGATTATGCAAACACTTTCCCAGTTGACCTACTCATACCTGCACGGGTTTGTTCCAAATATTGCAAAGGGAATCTTGCCTTTGATTTCCTTGGTTAGACATGAGGGAATGGGGGGCCTGTTATCAAATAAAGGATGTTATTTAAAAAAAAAAACAAACAAACATCAATAAATTAAATGTCTTTGAGAACTTTATTAACAATACATAACACCTTGGGTGCACAACCCTTCCTCCTTAACATGTTGTTCAAGTTACTGTTCAAATAGTTCATTGGTAGTTAGCTGCCAGTGATTCCATCTTGAGAATTCCCATAAATGTCAAATTTGCTCATCATGAGTCGATAATTGTTACATAACTGCTTTGCATATTTATTTGCTTATTGGAAAATGTGTCTCATACCCAGCTGTAGAGCATAATGATTGTAATACAGGGAAATCTTTTTTTTTTGCATCTTTTTTATTATTGATATTGTAGTTTTGATAAAATACATAACAGTAGCTCCTAATATTGTCAACATATTTTATTGACAAAGATATAAACTTGAATTTTGAGTTTGCAGTTTGACACTATTGAAGTCTTAGGAAATTTTTGCAGATCAAACCATGGAACACCAGAAGGTTGCGGGTCAGGCCCTGTCTGGAGCTCAGAGTTTTTCTGAGTCCACAGCAGTCCACAGTTTGATCAGCAAAAATTTCCTAAGACTTTAAAGATATAAACTATTGACCATATTTGGAGTGACCCTCATGATATATTATTTTTCTGAAAATACTAAGTGGTTTCCATAATTTCTTATGCTGTAGTGTTTTCAATGGACAGGTCTGCAGGGTACACAATAAATAAAAGGCATTGTTGATTGTACCCACTGCACAATCTGCAAACTGGTCATTACAGTATCTCCAAGAGTGACATCATGGCAAATACATTTCTACATTGCCTTATGTTTTTTTCAAACCTTGGTAATATGTTGCCAGGCCCAGGGTCTTGTGGTCCAGGAACAAAAACAAATCGACTGCTGTTGGTAAAAAGACAAAATAAGTGTCTAGATATTAAATATGTCACTTTAGGTTGAGAGGTCTCTTCCAAGATCTCTAAAAACAACCATAGGCCCCAAGTCTTGTGCCATTTTTGAGATTTTTTAAACAGAGCAACCAAAAATGGTTACTAAAATTTGAATTAAACTGATCTGTCTGGACAATTACACTCACTGATGACAAGTCAGTGTGGTGCTCATAACACAAATGGACAAACTCCAGGCCTCTATTTACATACACTTAGTGCAATAAGATTGGGTTTGTTAAGCAAGATAAATATCTGGAACTGGTACCAACAGAGACTACTGGTACCTAATAATTTTTTGCAGAAATGGAAGATATCATTTTTAACCTTTATGTTTTAGTTATGGTACTACCGGTATGAATGTTTGACTACATTTCTAAACAGATATTGATTTTGTAAACAAGTGCTGTAAATACTCAGATGTTTCAATGTCATAACTTAAACTTTAACAAATGTTTGAGATGTTTTACTTTTATCAAAAAAGGATCCAATGTTGGCTTCCTACTGTTATTATTTCAAATGATTTCTAGCTTTACAGAAATTCTATTTTACCTCTCAACTATTGATGGAAATTCTGATATCAGGGCAGCAAGGTTGTTGAAAGATTCTAAGAGGAATAGAATAGTACAGTTGTTAAACTTGGTTTTTAAAAGGATGTTTTCAATTGTGATGTAAATTCAAATAAGTTATTTTAACTAGTTTTTGACAGCTGCTCAATGAATATGCATGACTAATGAAGTTAAGTTTCACCTCTCAATAGTCGTGAGTGCTTTGGACCGTATGGTTCAGACACAAAGTTTCCACAAAATATAAACAATGTTGGTGGCATTGATGAATAACCATGAAAAAGAATCCTTAGTTTCTCCATAACCTAAAAAGAAATAATTGGACTGGTATAACCAGCACTGGGTCTGGTCTCCACCAGTGGCACAACCACAGTGTAGTGAACCCCCTTTAACCCCACCTGACCTGGGCTTTTTTATCTCTCACACTCTGGGGGGTGATTCAGCTCCCCCCAAAAAAATCTTTATTATCATATCAATTTTAACAATATTTGGCAGAAATACCTACTAGACAGTAATATACACTTTACCACAGTCATCATTGACATTGATTTAATGACATTTTTCTTGGTTTCCCAGTACTTTTATTTGGTTTTTTTGTCAGTGCCTAATTTTTTATTAAAGCTGTTAACTAAGGACTTTTTCATTCAACAATGACCAAATTTTTAAAATACATCTACTCCATTTAAATTAGAACAAACAATGTGATGATGTAATTATGAAATCATTACTTGTTTGTTTGCTTTTATCTTTTTTTTAACTTTTAATGCTTCAAATGTGTTTTTTATACCTTTCTTTGTATCTTTTCTAAAGATAAATAAATAGCATTAAATAAATAAACAAATAAATAAACAATAAATAAATAGACAGCAATAAACTAAGAGAGCTGGCAACCATTCATCTCAATTCATGGAGGCTGCCATCTTGAATAGTCCCATCATGTATTGTTCTATCCAGAAATTATTACAAGACTAATTTTACTTAGTGCCGAATCAATAGTGTTCACATGTTAGTTTTTAGTCACATCTGTTTTACATGTTTGTTCAAAAAGGGGAAACCACAGTTATGTTATGGTGCTGTTTCCATAGCAACAACAAAAATTACTGTAACTCCACTGTTAAAAATACTACAAAAACAAAAGTTAGCACAAATGAGCATATTCACTCTGAACCAATCCAGCAAGCAATTTTAAAAAAAGACAATAAAAAGAATAACATTTATTATTATCTGATCTTCTCATCTGTAAGAGTCTTCTAATTTCCAAGCTTAACCCAGTTCTTAACGCCACTATAAGGTCCATCCCACTTGACTTATTTTAATTACTAACCACTTAACTCTGACTTACAGTTAATTTACTTCATTGACCTTTATTGGTAAAATGTCAAAGTTGAAAGCAAAGAGTTGAATTTTGGCTTCAGTAATCCACCAACCTGATCATTCAACTCAGCCTATGCAACATCTTATTTTTTTTAATGTCATTGTCTGGTTCTCCATAAACAATAACTGTTGCAATGATGTCTGATTTGCATGTTAACCTAGACTTAGTTGCAGTTTTGAATACTTTAAGAAGTTTGCTGGTCATATTGTACAAGAAAAATGTAAGTACATAATTATTAAGTGGGGCTTTACTGTACCTATGTGGCACTTAGAAAAATGTAGTGTCTGACATCAGACTTCACTCAGAGTTGTAGACATAGGCAGTAAGAAATAAGGAAGTGTCATTTTGTGTGTATGTTATTTGAAAGTAGTTTGAGAACATTACAATGAAGACAAAGAAGTACCAGACTGTGAGGCTGACATACAGTACCTTCTGTACATAAGTACAAAAATTGTCACATCCTAAAGTACGGACATAACTTTAACCAAGAAAAGTAACCCTATTAAGCATCTATACAAATGATCTAGCTTGTAAAATTAATTTCCTTAAAGTACCATCATGCTTGAAAATTTCAATCAAGTTTTATTTTTTACCTTTGGTAGATCTAGCCACACATCTGACAATATCACAAACATTGCATCTTGGTTTTCTTCTTCTATTACATGTAGTTTTGCCTTAGATTTTAAAAATGTTTGTTAAAATTTAAGTCACAAAACCATGTTTTTGCTGATTAGTCAATGAAAAAACAAAGGAACAATCAAAATTATTTACATACATTAGTGTTTATACTTACAGAAGCCTTGACAGCAATTGTTGATGAACCTCCAAAGAAATTAATATTTCCAAAATAATTTCTATGAAATACAATGATTTAACAAAATAACTTCTCACAAGTCTCTTGATCAATGCCCAATAATGAAGACATTCAATTGAAAACTAAATTAACAACCAAAGGCTTCAAATAGCTGTTGGTAATAAGTAACTCTTGATGACTGGTTAATTACTAGTGGTGATATAAAAATGACCAAAGTAATGACCATTTTGCAGATTGCACAGCTGCCATTAACCTTTGCAGTGCAACCTGAAATCCTACATTTTTTGGCAGGCCAGCTAAAAAGGGTTTGGAGCTTGTATTACATGGAAAATGCCACACATATACTGGCAATGTTGACTATTGTAGTACCCTAGCTACATTTAAATAAAATATTCACACTCACCTGGTGACCTGAGGTGGCTCTGCTGGAGGACAACCTAATGCATCAATGCAAAACACACCATCCTCATAAATTCCTAGAATTTGAAGATTGTAGTTAGCCTGTTTTTACAACTTTACTACCACTGTATCTTGAACATCAAAAATATCCATAAAGTCATGTTTTTATAAAATAAATTACTCCTTTCCATTCCATTCCTTTCCAAAGAAATTCCACTCTTGTCAAAATTACAACTATTAATAACAGGTTTTAAATAATAATTAATAATAATAATTATTATTATGTTGTCAGCTGTCTGCCATGAAATTTACACAAATTTTGACAAAACATACTCTCATAAATAAACATACTCTAATACTTCAGTTATGATAATACCTTCTGCTAACACAAAACAATTTTCAGTAAATAATCCAGTGTGATATATCTTTAGAGTGTAAAGGAAACAATAAAGTGAATAAGTTTAGAGAAACAAAAGAACTAGGAGAGAAGATAGAGTAAAAATAATGTGAAAAATAAGAGAATATATAAGTCTGAAGTAAAGTATCTTATAAAATGTGTAAGAGCTACAAATGCAACATAGATGTAGAAAGGCATGAAGGATACAGCTTTAGAAAGATCAATTTCAACTACTCCAGTGCTATCTTCCAAGAAATATTTCCCCTAAAATGATATTATACTAAAGTATTAGAATTAATAGATATGATTTGGTTAACAGCAAATGAAAAACCTCAGAATCCACAATTACTTGTCACCTCTTTGATTTGTGCAATCATACCAAGCACTATGATCTTTCCCAATTTTGCTGTACTGCCAAGAAGATACTCTATAAGCTTCAGCTAATAATTTAATATAGTAAATGAAGACAAAGCAGAAAAAGCAGATTAACATTAAAGAATAGTAAATGTGAAGGAATTTAGTGAAATGAGAGGAGAAGAAAAAATTTAACAGGAAAGACAGATACAAAATGAAAAAATAGTGAAGGTAGGAACAAAGGAAAATAAAAAGAGAAAGCAACCAGATTGAAAGAAAAGCAGGAGTGACATTAGAAGTGGGTGCAGGGGGCTACAGCCTGCCTGTCTAGGACCCTTAACCCTCTCATTAAGGAAACATTTTTGGGACCAATATGCAGTAAAAAATCAGCCTTTTGTACTTGTTACCAAAAGGAAAGATACTACAACTACTGGGTAAGGCAAAATAAAATTGAAAGGAAACATACGCTAGGATATGCAGTTACTTATGCAGAGGAATGTCATGTGAATACACCAAAAGTGGCTATAACAGAAGGTTGTCCAGTTTGACTTGACCAAACATTGCAGGTTTTCTCTGGGTACCCCAGGTTCCTCCTGTAGTAACACTGGACCCATGAGGGATGGTCCTCATTGGACCTCTAGGGAGAACAGTTTAGTTTAGGTGATAGGGTTATCCAGTGTAAATAAAGGAACTTTACTTTCTACATATAGGTGAAAAGGGTTAAGCCCAGAGCTCTCTTCATGTGCAAAAAGAAGAAAACAATATTATTTTGTGACCATTGATTTTAAAAACATCTCCAAGATTCTGCCAAAACACTTGTGTTACTTGGCTTGTTTTTGGAAAATACTGGCTGGGCCAGTCTTTCTCCTTCAGGATGTCTCCTGATATCATGATTTACCTCATCCATTAAAATTAGGTAAGAAAAATGATACAGTTAAAATATAAACAATTTGAATTAATTATTCCCCAAATCCATAGCTATACCTCATACTTATTTGTCCTTTGACTTGGATGGGCTGCTGCAGAAGGAGGAGCAAACAGATCATGTCTTATGGTTCGCTAACAGAGAAGAAAAATTAACAAAAAATCAATCATTCACTTATCCTTGACTAAGCAGTTGACAGTCCAACGTACCTGGTATATGACAGTGTATCTGTCTTTAAACAGTTCTGCCTTACATGGAGCCTCAGGGTGTAAATATACAGATTTTGATGTTTCTCTAAAGAAAACCAACACATAGAAATGTTTAAATTCCTTTGCACTACTGTATACCAAATTCCTTGTCATCAATCAGGTGTTTCTAGGTATATTAATTTGTGATCCTTTGATGTGTAATTACTAACATAAATTCTATACTGTATGTCATGGAGTAGCTTGGGGTGTGCATATGATATCAAGTAAGCCCATCTGAAGCTTGGAAAATCTTTCCTGAGCTTACAGAACATGCTTGAGGTGCATTAATTGTCATTTAAGAGTTACTTACATGCTATCATGTTATAAGAACTAATTAATTTGTGTTGCACATATTAAACCTTCTTTTAAATATATTTTTAAAACACCACAAAAGCCATTTTGCATTTGGTTGGCAGAAGATGATTGCCAGTAATCTAAAATATAATACTTAACTTTAAAAACTTTTTTCTGTCTGGATTGTATTTATATCTTGGAACTCTTAAATTAAGAAAATCAAGTATTCTAAGTTAATTTATTTTCACAGATTAGCACTGACAATTTTTTACAAGTTTTCTTTTTAAAGACTTACTCAAAAGCACTGATGACACAAAAAGCTTTATCACTAACAAAAAGAATAAGAAGGGAAGATAGTAAATCCTTTCTTAACTGTAAACAGATAACAAATCTATGATTATGCTGTGAAATTAATTGATTTTCCATGTTCATTCACATGCACTGATATAAATATAAAAACCGATGTTGTGAAATTTGTGAAAATTGTAAGTGGGTGCAAGTATTTTTGTAATGTTCGGAAAACATTTTCTGTGCCAGTTTTAATTTTATAGGTAAGAAAGCTAGAATATCAGTATCGGTTATTAGACAAAGTCTGGTCAGACATCTCTCAATGGCCAGCATGAGAAAGCCAAAGCTGTTGGTATGCACCTATGTTCGTCATATTTTCTCTATGTCACAATCATCCTTTGGGTATAAAACAATAACTTAACAATTTTCCTACACTACTGAAGACAACTTCACTGTGCTACCTATCAATTATTGAGTCCACAGGTATTGAAGCAAACTTTTTATCCAGCTTAAGTGCATGAGATATTTCCATGGCAACTGATACTGACCCCCCAGGAGATATGGTAACTACGAATGCCCCACTACTATGACCAAAAAGCTTGCAAATAGCCAACACTATCCCAGGGAGAAGGCCGACGTTGGAATTGACTAATACATTAAATGCAAATGATGCATTTATACAAGTATTCTATGTATATGTATTGAGACTTAAGTTAGCCAGCCCCTATTTATCAACATTATGTCAGAATATCGACTTTCAATATAAATTTCCCCCCCCCTAAAAAAAAAATGCTTTTTCAGATAGCGTAAAATTATCCTTTTCAGTTAAAAATCGTTGTTTAGATATATCGATCGCAAAACATTGTAAATAACTCAAATATCAGAGCCAAACTTTCTGTCTTTTCATTTTTTTTCTTTGGCAAGAACATGTTGTGCCATCGTCAAGTAGTACATTGCATTATAATTCTTGATACAGAATGAATAGAATATTTCAAACCTGTCTTCATCTGGCGTTTCACTGCATTCTTGGACAGCAGTTTCTACAGTTTCCTTACTAACCAAAGTGGAAGAAACTAAACAAAGTATCGGTGAAGTTGGAACCCATCTCCCTATCTACAACATTTCACTTCAGATATAAAAACTGTAATTCATAACAACTGATATGAACTTACGAGGTTGCTTCTGAACGCTTTCTATGATTCTATCGAGCCAGGTTTCCAACTCGCTCTCATTGACTGTTGACAGAACTTCCCCCAGAAAACGAGAAGCGTCACTAAATTTTCAGGGAAGCACGAATAAATGTGGATGTTGAGGATTTTTTTTTGTCTATAAATTTGACGTACCTTTTCAAAGACAGACCATGAAGTTTAAAAGCTGTGACAATCTTCGCTCTTGTCGCCATTTTGTCAAGTCTTTACTCAAACAAATTTGCGCGGGAAAGTGCGCGAAGAGGCGTAAAGGAACTGGTGACTAACTTGCTGATATTTTTCGCGACCACTAATGGAGGTCAGCATTCACGCCACAAGAAGAGTCAATAAATGCGTCTTCTGTGCGATCGATTGCAAACTCTTTGAAGAGTCAATCAATGCATCTTCCGAGCGATCGATTGCTTTAGTAGGGTTAGGGTTAGGGCCACAAGAAGAGACTTGTAACACCGGCTTATAACCTATAAAAACTTTGAAACTACCTGCATCAGGATTACGGTTTGTCAGATTCTGGGCTCTTGGATTAAATTATGGATGAAAACAGGCTTCCCTCCTTGCACACGATTTTCACTGCTAATCCTGATTCTATACCGAAGTACACATTTATACTAAACATATTCTTAACTTCAAATCAATTTTCAGTCCAGCAGCTTCGAAGAGGATGCCAAAAATTAAATACAGAGAGAAATTGATGGTAGGAAAATTTCAAAGGGAGGCATTTAAAGTGGTGAGAAATTAGGTAGATTAGTGAAGTATCCAAAATCATCAACATTAATGACGATATATAGTCGAAAATTTCCTGTAATTTTATATTGGTTTAATTTTTTTTCTAATACTTTTAGCCTATGTAATGTTAAATAACTAGGCAATTCTTCACTTAACTCTTTCCTGTCCGAGGACTTTCCCCTTGACGAGTAAAATCGTCTGACGTTAGGCAGAGTTAAATACTAAAGTCTCCTTAGGTCACTGAGGACCTGTAGGGACAGGAAGGAGTTAAGGAGATAGGTTTTAAACCCTGGTTAACCCTTTCCCGTCCGAGGACTTTCTCCTAGACGAGTAAAATCGTCTGGCGTTATCCAGAGTTAAATACTAAAGTCTCCACAGGTCATTGAGGACCTATACGGACAGGAAGGAGTTAAGGAGATAGGTTTTAAACCCTGGTTAACTCTTTCCTGTCCGAGGACTTTCCCCTTGACGAGTAAAATCGTCTGACGTTAGTCAGAGCTAAATACTAAAGTCTCCATAGGTCTCTGAGGACCTATACGGAGAGGAAGGAGTTAAGGTGTCTATATGAAAATTAAGTTTTTCTAATATGAAAGAACTCTTGAAATTATAATGCAAAGTCTTTTACACTTTTTCTATCTCACTTCGTTCTAGAAATATTATTTATTTGAAATGTAAGTTACATCTTGCATACGTCATAGTGCATAAAATTATTCTATTAAATCACTAGAAACTTTGCCTGTTTAGTGTTATGAGGCAAATACACCCACATTCAGTTTCATGTGACATTGAACAATATTGCTAATTTAACAACTCATTACGCAGTGTGACGTATGTAAGTTGATGAAACAATTCGTAATATCTCAGGAACGACATGAGATATGGAAAAAGTGTAAAAGATGTTTGACTATAATTGCAAGAGTTCTTTCATATAAGACAAACTTGATTTTCACTTCGTAGACACTTGAGCCATGAGACATTCTTGTAATAAAGCGTTAATTCTGTTTACTCATTCATTTTTTTGCCTTGCAATTGACTTTCAAAAACCCAAAAATAACTTGGCATTTTTTTTATCCAATTGTACAACTTTACAAACCGAAAATTCAGACAGAGCGCGCGAGACCTCGATAATGTAAACAAAATCCGCATGTCAAGATTGAATTAGATTCCCAACAGTTTCTTAACATAAAGATACACAATCTTCTTAAAAACAACGTCCCATGTTCAACGCCGTACACTTCGTTACACATATTCCTAAAAATTACTTGTTTACATTTCCAACTTTCGAAGTGTAACCTCAATGCCACAGTTATTTGATCATTTCCTAAAACTGAGACGTTTAGTTTTAAGGATTTAAGAATCGTCCTTTATACATCGTGTGTAATAGTTTTGGTTTAACCTGAAAAAGTTAAGTTTATATCAACATTAAAATATATTGAAACACAGCCTCCCAAAGCATCTTGTCACAGCCCAGACAGCTTCAACCACGATCCATCCTAACTTCAATTTGCCGGCCATCCATGACTGCTCCATTAAGCGTACCTGGTGTTTAAGTTAAGGTTCTCAAACTCATTAATAATTCATGAGGAAAACACAAAAGAAATTAGTACTGAGAAGTTGTTTGGACACCACTATCAAACACGCGAATAAATTAACCGATTTTCTCCATAATATTGATTCGTTTGAAAGGATAACCCGAACACTGCTCGAGTTTTTCACGAAATATTTCTCAGACGATGAACACCTGAACTGTATGTTTGAAAGAATCTCAAGAAACATCAACTCTCTTCAATAACAAATTGTATGCTCTGCTCTCCACTACAAGTTGGATAACATCAACCATCGACGGCCTTACTTAAATATCAAAACACTCGTGCTTTGATATCAGAGTACTTGGGTATTTGGGCGATGTTATTGCACTCATAGTGGAAGAGAAAGCGAGAGTTAAATTTTATTAAGATTATCGCAAACATCTACTTTTGAATGTATTCGTTTGAGAAGCCATGTAAAGAATTCGTTTTACGTGTTTCATCAGGGTATCCAAACACTCGGAAACAATAAAAACACTCGGCCTTCGGCCTCCTGATTTCATTATGGTTCCTCGTGTTTGGATCCCCTGATGAAAGACTCAAACTCGTTCTTTACATATTACTTAACACAGAATATACAATAATAAATTCTCCTTCGTCGCTCGGTCTGTTCGAAATCAGCTGACAAATACTTTCCCGCACACACCTCACACTCGGTCTTTATTAAGAAATTTATTATGTGGCCAGAAAATGTATATATAGCGCATGGGACCAACATTTCGCGCCTCAAACTGCTTGCCGGTCTGTACCAAAAACTTATTGCACGGCTAGGCAGCCAATCAGCGTGCGTACTTTTGCGTACAGACCGAAAAACCAACGTTGCCATATAATAATGCGGGTTACAAAAAGTCATTTCGGGTTGTTGAGGTACGTTAATTTATTAAAGCTCAGTGTCCGATACATCGGACACCAGGAACAAAAGATCTAGACGAGAAACAAAGTTAAAACAAAGAGAGAACAGAGAACAAAAGAAAAAAAATTAAGCGTTAAAGGGTTTATGTAAAAGGATACTTATTGCTCTTGCTGCGTCTTCAACGCTTTCGAAAAGAACAGTTCCACAACCTTTCGATCTTTGCTTTTCATCCATCAGAACATCTGCTCTTACCACGCGACCTTAAATGAGTAACTAATTATTAGATGTACTTAATGATGAACACGAACTTAGTTCATGTGGGAGCTTGGTAACTATCAGATGACTAGAGGACGTTCGTCAAGTTCGTTCTCTCAGAAAAACGATTTCTGAGCCTTACACGAGAATCGAACCCGCAACCTTCTGATGGCCGGTGAGACGCTCTAACCAATGAGCTACCAAGACTCAGAAGGTGAGCTAGGGTGCAGGTTCGTCATATGTACTCCCTAAGAGGAAGTCACGATGTGATAATAATGATTGAAATACTTAGGCAGTACATATGACGGAACCTGCACCCTAGCTCACCATCTGAGTCGTGGTAGCTCAATGGTTACAGCGTCTCACCGATCTGCAGAAGGCTGCGGGTTCGATTCCCGTCTGGGGCTCAGAAATCGTTTTTCTGAGAGAACGAGCTTGTCGAACGTCCTATAGTCATCTAATTGTTAGATAGCTATCAAGAAAAAATGCACTAATTCAAGAATTATTGGACGAATCAAATCTTGAGGTTGAGAAAGATGTAGTGGGAGCTAAAAGAGTCATTATCTGCCTCAACGTTTGCCACGGAAAAACAACTGATTTGCAGAAACTTGCCCTAAATCTCTAGAAGTTAAGTTTAGCCTTTAGTGTCCGATGTTTTTCTTGTGTCCGATGCTCGCTTGAGTGTTTGCAATTGTTTCAAGTCAAAAACTACCCACAAAGGTTTATTGTTTTAGATTGTTCTATATGCACACAAAGGTCGCTCAAAAAAGTGTGCAACATGATACTAAAGGTTAATCCAGTTCAATATAATTGTTTTATCATTCTAATTAATTTTTTTTTGCTTATCAATGGTCAAATCAACTTATTTTCAGACAAATGACGAAAACAAAAAAAAAAGAGCTACGATTAAAGTGGAAAAGCAATGCCCTGGGACTGTATTGTTTGAGGTAAGCGAGCGCTTGTCCTGGATTCTGGTTCTTGGGAATTCCTCTCAAACGGAATTCCCATGGATATTTTTATCCCAGGGGACGTACCGGTGATTTAAGCCAATCAAAAATGTGTAACAAAACAAACCGGTCGATACTGTAAAACGACTATAATAAAACTGACTAATGACTAAATATGCATTCCTTTTCTTTTTTACTTTACGAAAAATTTTCAACTACGCATACCTGCTTCTCTAAATTTATCTTTCAACTCTTGCCATGTTACTTTCCAAGGAAGCTGCGAGAAATGAAGATAAAATACATTACTTGAAAATCCATAACCGGGAAAACAATTTTCAAAAAGGTAAATATATAATCACAAACTAATAACTAGTGACAAAAGTTATTAACTGACCGTCACATTCACGAAAAATCACACTCATATGAAAAACTAGTGTTAGTTTGTCCATTAAGCCTTAATCAGATAGTTGGCTTGTGCCTAGTTTGATAGCGAAGGAATACTCAAAGAAGAACAGGGCAAGGTATTGATGAGCTTACACCCATAACTTTGCTGTGAAAACATGGGAACTAGCAGGAATGCTGAATTGCAAACGACTTACGCGAAAAATGGTTTCACATATTGTTCGACAAACACATCGTCTCTGAAGGCAACCTTTATTGTCTTTACAATATTGTAAAAAATTTTTGATTTAACGCCATCGATGTGGAGACTTTCGAGACAACGGTGCAGTATTGCGAAAGGGAGATGGTAGGGATTAGAAAAATAGGGTTAAACGACAAGGGAAAGGCAAAACGAAGGACTCCAAGATCAACGACGTTTTTGGCTGTCGTAAAATGTATGTCCGATCAAATCGTTAATGATGGTTTACTTTCTTTTGAGAAAAGAAGTCAAACAAGTTGAAAGAAACTGAATCGAACTTACCAAACTTTTCGTATGGCTGGATAACAGGAACAATGATCCTTGATGTCCACAGACAATCCAACCAAACCCTTACATCCCACCCACAAAACACCATAACCTTCCACCAGAAAATGTAAGCACTCAAGTTAGCAACTGGCTGTGGAAGCATATTCTCTCAAATCCCCATCAAATTGAAGTGTTCTTTCAACAACACTAGTGATATGGTTGAGATATTTCATAGCATCAAACATCTCGCAAAGTAAGCCAATCATCTCAACTCACCAATGTGTTTTTGAAAAGAAATTTACAAGAGCTACGAAGAGATTTCCAAAGGCCAAATAATCTTGTCAAAACAAAGCAAAACCGCAATAAATTGTTTGAAACGACAACACCGCAAAACTTTGACAACACTAGCCATGTCATATCCTGGATTTTCGTGAGTTTAAGAAACCGGAACAGGAGAAGATAGACATCTTGAAATCTTATGCACTACGAGTATCGCACCCAGCAAGAAGCACTGATGTCTACGTTTAAACCAAGCAGCTAATGAGAAGTCTATTTCTGCAGAATTTCGCACAAAGTACAAACCTTTTGCCCACACTTACATTACGCACAAACACCTGCTTTGTCGTGTCAACTTTAGTTTGAGTTTGAGCAGTAGGCATCATCATATTCTGACCTCCAAAACTCTGACCTCCAAGAGTCTGACCGCCAAACATACTTGCATAGGGATTTGCGTTAGCCATGCCACTAGTCATAGCCGTCATGGTCGACGTGTCACCAGTTGCTATCCCAGAAGTCTGTGTGCCTGCAGCCGCCCCACCGTAATTCATTCCACCAAACCCTGCTAAGGCACTCAATCCCGCCATACTTCCCAAACTGGCCATACTTTGTAGCTGAAGCATGGCTAAGGGATTCATTCCTGCCATGCCAGCCATACCAGCAAAGTTAGGGGCAGCAGCCATGTTACTGGTATTGCCACCAAACATGCTGAAGTAAGGAGATTCACGATCCTTCAAAAAGAACAAAAAGCATTCATTGGTTAGTTGGAAGTATGATATTAAGATAATTTCCCTGAGTTGATGTATTGTTTCTCGATGACGGGACTGGCGGGGGGGGGGGCAGTTCAGAGAACAAAAGAAAGACCCAGTACCGTTCGCGCTTGCTGTCACAATTAGTGATCGCGATCGCTGTGCTAGAAAACGTTCTATTTTCCCAATCACTACGATTGGTCCCACTGGTAGGATCGCTGGGTGGATGGTTTTCATATGCTCACTTGGCGTTATTTTCTTCAGCAACTGTAGTCCATGAGTCGAGTCCTATTTCGGTACCAAATCCGAGAGTTCCTATAGTAACCAAGGAATGCTCTGAAATGGAGAGTGAGCTCCATTGCATGGGGGGGGGGATTCTCAGATTTTAGAATTGTATCACACTGATCGTCAAATTCATTCACCTTTCAGAAACTACAACCAGTTAGGGTCACATGTTTTAGGACGTCTCTTATCCCAACACAGATGGCTTAGAATTAGAAGGCAGAGACCACTTGGTCCATGTATAATGCTTAATAAATACTGAAAACTACCAAATTAACAGCGTTGTCACGTATAAACATACAGTAAACACAGTGAAGGTTACAAAAAGGTATAACTTTCGTCTGCAACGCTGGTACTATAATGTGAATTTTCGCGTTTCAGTCCACTGACTATTGTATGGAAACCAGACCTAAGAATTTACGTTTAGACACAACATATCCCTCGAAGAAAATTATAAGCAATATGGCGATACCTACCAGTCGAACATTCATAGGTCTGTCATACAAAGGTTTTCCATTCATGATACCTTTGATGTAGTTAAGGACCGTTTGGTTAACACTATGCCAGTGCAGTCACACGTAATTTTACACAATTCCTCATTGATGGTGCAATCCAGTCCTTTACCATTTTCACAACCACCTTTGGAGAATTTTTTACAAACCTTTCAAACTGTGCAAAGATTATTGGTAAATCAATTGCAGTACAAAGAAAGAGTGTAAGCAGGGCTTTCTGAATCATCTGTGAGACTGGAATACATGTCTTTTGGGGAAAATACTATACCACATTTTATACCCTTCTAGAGGCCAAGTATATCATAAATGCGATTTCAGTAATAATTTGCCTTCTTCCTTTTATAATAATAGAACACAATCCACCAATTTGTCTTCATTTGTTGATGCAAATAACAGGCATATTTTAAAGGGCCCTTGAGAGTAGCACATTCCCCCCTGCAATTTATTGTTATCAATATCATTTGAGGTTATTAAGTGTTCACATTTTTTTTTCAGAAAAATAAATGAAAACAAAAAAGAAACATTCCACCAAGATTATCATCTTCGCTAAAGTACCGAAAATTTCATCCTCTGTTGTTCAAAAGTTGCCCTAAACAAACCTTCAATTTACAGTGAAGTCATCAGTTGTAAGATCATGTAGTTGTTGGTCGTTCGTTTTCCTATATTCTAAGGATCTCCTCTGTAAAATTATGACTCTAGGTTCTTGTGGATTAACTCTAGGTCACATAAGAGATTTCTTGGATGCCAAGCACACAGTTTGATGCCAAGATGCAACATTTTCATGCTGACTTTCATTTCTGAGTTTCCTTGCACATTTATCCCATGTATTATCAGTGGCATAGGAAGCAAGTTGGGATTGGGGGGGCCGATCTCATGAGGCGCCACCATGGTTGGCGCGGAGAGAGAAACTTTTTAA
>JBAHVQ010000331.1:53070-63746 GCA_036872915.1 Nanipora kamurai | reverse complement strand
TGGTATGGCGTTACTGAATGTACAGTGATTTTATTGAACCAACGCTCGGCACAAATGAATGAATATTTTGCGTTAATGATTTGCAAAAGGTGCAATTACCTATCGTTACCGAATTCCCATTGGTCAGACAATGTTATTTAAGGTGTGCCAGTTAGTTTATCGTCCTTGACGCTTGCAATCCAGCACTCATTTGGTCTGTATTCCTCAAAGTCGCATAATGAGTGATATCGAACTTAATGTCAGACATAGTCTGCCAAATCAGCCTGCAGAAACAGGAGAAGGTTCTCCTATGGTGAAAGAAGTCTTCAACATGTTTAAAAACTACCTAGAAGTTAAGCTTAACGAGAAAGGCAAACAACTCGACAGCAAATCTCAGACAAATAAGCAGGTTGCAGTCATAAAATACAAGGGTAATCAGAAGCAGTTCGAACACAACCCCAGTCTCGACGCAATTCTCGACAAGATAAAAGCAGAAATACAACCCGAAAATCAGCCTGTACCGAAGCTGCTAGAAGAAGGCAAGAAACTTATTAAGAAAGGGCAAAAGTTAATCAGAATCGCCGACAAAAATGTTGATGGCTGGAAAGTTGTGGACAAGTACGTCTCCGACGAATTGGCCACAGACTCGGAAGACGAGAAGCGCTTGAAGCGAGCGAGAGACGCAGCCAAGCCGTAAGAGACAGAACACGACACAACAACGCAACCCTTCCGACAAGTAATTTAAAAGCACCTTGTCCTCCACGGACCAGAGGCTTTTTGTGCACTGTGCTAGGACTGCTTGCAACCCTGCCACAAGGTCTTAGCTAGAAGGCCGTGTTGGCCGTGTTTGCACGGCCAAAAATGGAAAAATACGGCAAAATAAAATGAACACGCCTTGGTTATTTAATATAAAGCCGTGTTGCTGTCGGTTTAAACAAATGGAATTAAAGACAAAAAATAGCGATAATATATATTTAAATATACTATTATTAATGCGGCTAAATCCGCTAATATATATTTCTAAATATTTTACAAAAAAGATACTGAAGTTACTCTCGTAAATTCGTAAAATCTGTGATGTTGATGTTTATAAATATGGCGCCCTCATGTGAGTCCGCGCTCTTACCGTCCGCTACTTCATGTAACCCTTAGTGTTTATCAATTTAAAGTCCCACATGGCGGAAAAACGCGGCAAGAATTTATAGCAATATGACATTACAGAAACGAGACAATGGAGACATAAGAGTTTTTTTCACTTCTGCCCAAAGGTATTTTATTTATATCTTGTACTGTCTTTCTACTCAAACACTGTAATAATTTTTTTGAATATTTAATGAATTATTATCTGACATTCATTTGCATTTACAGTAATTTACATAACAAAACACCAATAAATTTGCATGTTTGCATGTTGAATGCATTCTACAATCTACAGTATATCATTTTGGATTATTAACAGGCCCGAAGCACTGGAAGCAGTATCAAGAAATTTGGATAATTCTGTCGATAAATTAAACGGTGATCTAGATAAAGATCATGAAGTTACAATGAACTTGGGAATGGATCTGACATGGTAATGATAGTATTCTTTAAAACGTTCGTTTTTATAGATAGGCCTCATTGAGAACTGGGAAAGGCTACCTCGTGAATTTGCTGTCTAATTGCCATTTTCCAATTTCCTACTGTCTACTGAAATAATAAAATTAATATTTTCATTTTACGAGTGTGTCAGCGACAAGGAAGAAGGTCAACCATTGCCTAAAAGAATGAATAGTTTACTTCCCAGAAAGCAAAGGAAAAATGCAAGAGCACCTCCCGTATTTCCTAAAAAACGGCTTTCCAATCCTAAATATAAAGAATGGCTATGATGTGCAACATAACACAATGTGGTGCGATTTTTGTCGAAGCAACAAGATATGTGGAGTGTGGGCTGAGCAAGGAACACAAAACTTCAGGTGATTATATTTCTATCTGGCAAGAAACTTACAAACCCAATAAATTGTTTTTAAATTTAAGTTACTTTCTCAACAAATTACAGGAAAAAAACTCTTCTTGTCCACATGGCTAGCAATGATCATGCAAGAATTGCATTGGCCCATAATCCATCACAATCCACAGTGGTGAAAGCCAGGGAAGAAATGAAAAAACAGAAAGCACGTTCTTATAAATCTGCTTTAAGGACAGTCTACTGGATTTCTAGTGAGGAAATTGCTAACTGCAAATATCCAACCCTTCTTCAGTTCCAACGTGAACAGGGTGTCAAGGACATCATTCAAATGAATAGAGGAAAGAATTGTAAAAAGGAAAGTCCAGAGTCCTTTAACGAGCTCCTCCACTCATTAAGTGAAGTATGTAATTGGGTTTTTTGCAGTTATTGGTTATATTGTTAATGTAGTGGAGTCAATTTATATACTGCATGGAATTACAGGTTTCCTCAGAAAAATGCTCGACCACCTTAAATCTTCACCCTTCATTGGCCTTGGTATCGATGAGTCCACAGATAGGTCACAGGAAAAGCATATAGCTGCTATAGTAAGATATGTTGACTCCAACAACCGAAGATCAAGACCTCATTTCTTAAATTATCAGTTATTACAAGCGGTACTGCTGCAGCAATTGTTGAAGCTGTCAAGAAAATCCTAGGCGATTCTAGCATTCCTGTGAACAAGGTACATATTTGAAATAAGTACTCAAGAAATATTTGACCAGACATTAGTGATCTCTGATAAATAATATTAAAAAAAAATATGAAGTACAAGCTCAGTTGTGTATGTGTATTCTATAGCTCACAGGTTTAGGTATAGATGGAGCATCTGTGATGGCAAGTGATATGAACGGTGTATTGGGACTTCTGCAGCGAGAGAACCCATTTCTGATTGGTATTCACTGCATTAACCACAGACTTCACCTTGCTGTTTCCAAGGCAGCAAAAGATATAAAGAGTGTGAACACACTATCCACTATACTCAGCACATTTACCAGCATGCGAACAACTCGCCTAACAGGCTTCAAAAGTTTAAAAATTTGGCCGATGTGTTAGGTGCGGTTAATGACAATGCACCTGAAGAAGGAAACAAGAACATTACACCATCCTTAAAGTATCTAAAGTTCAAGCGAGTAAGAATTAATATAGCTGATCCTAGAGCATTAAAGAGGGAAAACTGGATGGTTAACTTGTTTTCTTTTTAGATTTTTGATATAAGGTGGTTGTCTGTTGGGGAAGCAGTAAAGGCAGTGATTCATAATTACCAACCCCTGCTCGTTCTGCTTGACGACGAAGCTGCTAATGATGAGCCTACTTGGATGGGACTTTTGGAAAAGCTATCCTCCTATAAATATGTAGCTCTACTCCATCTCTTGGGTGACGTTGTGGGAGCTACAAATCACCTCTGCAGAATTTTTCAGTATCGAGATATTTCATTTTCTACATTGCAAAGTCAGGTACTGTAACTAAAATTCATAAAGTTGTTACTATAATTCATAAGAGACTAACTAAGATAAATAATGTCAATTTAATCACTTTAGCTACCAATATTTGTTGAGACTTTACAAGATATTAAGAATCAACCTGGAAAGTACCTTCAGATGTTGCTTGAGTGTGTGGAAGAAGGATCTGACGAGATCATTTTTAAAGGAGTTCACCTAAAAATTAATCCTCGGCGAAATGAAAGAATGAATCAGTTGGAAGAGTTTGAGACGGACAGGCAGGCATTCATTGATGCCTTGTTAAACAACATCACATCATGGTTCACCTATGTTCAACTACTTTCTGCTTTTCAGGTAGTTACTATCAATCATTGTTTTTTAGTCCATTATTTTTTTAAAGTATATATAGTATAAGGTGGACGAATAACAACAGGTAAACAACTTTGTGAATTGAAGAACAAAGTCAAAGACAAACAGTTAATCAGCTTTTTATTATCTAGTATCTAGTGATAAGTGATCTAATTAATTCTCAATTATTTTATAGATATTTGATCCTTCTGCTTGCCCAGAAAACCTTCAGCTACTCGCAGGATGGGGTTATGACCATCTCAAAAACCTGCTGGATTTCTATGGCGAACCTAAGCGTTTGGAGAATCAAGTCATCCAGGCTTTGGTGAAACGAGAAGGTGCGGAAGAAGAGTTCCTGTTTTTCAAAAGGCTTGTTTACCAAAACAGGGGAGAAGATCGAAACACAAATGAGCAGCTGAAGTTCTGTTTTTACAAGCCGCAAGAATTATTTACTAAGCTCTTTGGCGGTGGCAACGTAGACAACAAAATGGTCTATCCACGTAAGTTTATTCCATTAGCATCGTATTAAATTCGTATATTCTAAAAACAGTTTACCAATAATACCAGTCGCCATATAATGTGAATACAATGTTTGCTGTTCCCTTCTCTAGAAATATATAAGCTTATGGTGTTGACCTTGACAACGATGCCTTCAAATGCAGAGGCTGAACGAGTATTTAGCGTTCAGAATAGAGTCAAAACCAAGCTGAGAACAAGGCTTGGGATAAATATACTGGACGAGCTTATGAGAGTGTCATATTCTAAGACATCAGGAGAGTCCCTTGATTTAGATACTGCTCTAGCTATATTTAACGAGAAGCCACACAAATGGTACTAGTCTACTAGATACCATAACTATATTTACTGTATTAGTGATTTAGTGTATTTTGTAATTGAATAAAAGTTCTGTTTTACATGTGTTGTTGGTCACAGAAGGTATTAGCACATTTAGCAGGTTATTTGATAAAACATTTAAAGTGTTAGTCTGAAACTTTGGAATGCATAAAACTTTCGTGTTGTAGGTAAGCATGTGATTTATCACCAAATGCACCATTAATAAGATCTTTTAAAAACCTGAGTGCTTTCATAAAATGTGCTCTCAGAATGCTGGAAACGCCATTTCAGAGACCCAAATCTTTAAAATTTTTCCAGGGGGCATGCTCCCGGAGCCCTCCAGAATGCTTGTGCCTCCAGCACTCGATGAGTACACTCCCGAAAAATTTTAAAACACGCCCAAAATTGGAAATCCTAGCTAAGACCTTGCCCAGCCATATCCTTGGTTCTTGTTTAATTTGTCTAAAAGGAGTAAAATTATTTACGTTCGTTTGAACGTTGTTACCAAATGCTCGCCGGCTAGAGGCCGATAGCATTTTAGCCATTCCTCGTGCCGAACAATAGGACCGTCGGGGGGTACTTTAAGAGAGTGTGAGTCGTACAAACTGTTGAACGGGAGAAGCGTAGAGATAAGAGTGCTTACCGAAGTGTCCGCTCTTTTTCGAGACAAAGGATGTAATTGTAAGCTCAAAGGCAGAACAGGATCAAGATGCTGCTTCCAAAGATTATCGTGTTCATATTGTGCGTACCTGACTTGCATTTTTATGAAAATACAGATAAGAAAATACAGACTTTACATGGGGTCGTCTTTACTTGTACGTTCGTTAGGAAGAAGGAATTGATGAGATACCGTCGATTGAAATCGCGTTCGTGAACATTTCAGGTAGCAGAGAGTGGTTTAAGTGTCAAATCGGTACGTAAAGCTATAACTGATTGGACTCGAGTGTTTATAGTTGTATCGATCGTTTAAAGTATTGAAATGAGTACACGAAGGGTGGTCAGCGGCTATGTCAATTCGAAACGTCGTGTACACAGGATGAACTCGCTCGACGAGAGGTGAGGCCCCCTCAGAGGCTAATTGACGAAAAGTGGGATGTAGATAAGGAGAGAGCTAGAAGCCTGTTAGTTTACAAGAAAGAGACATAGAGTAGACAACTACTTACTGCCAGGAACCTCCTTGATCCTCACTGGAGTCGCCAAGGATTATCCGTAGAAGCGGATTCGGAGAAGCAAACGACAAGTATGGATCACATGTAATCCATGAGAACTTACAAAAGAATCTGCACCTTGCTGAAGAATTAAACCAAGAAGTCAACTCATGTCTCGAGAATATTTAACTGCAGCTATTGGAAAGACAGAGGGAGCCTGTTACACCAGACAGATCAATCTTACTTCAGAGGCCCAGCTCAAACGCGTCATCGCGATCCAGTAAAGCCAGTAAGAGAGCACGACTCGCAGAACTTAAGCTCATACAAGCAAAAAAGAGAAGCCGAAATTAGGCGTGCTGAGGAGAAGAAAAGGACGAAGCCCGACGACTGGAAGAAAAGCAAAAGCGCCAAGAGGACCGAGAAATCAAGAGACTCGAGTGAGAAGCTGAGGCATCGCGTCTCGAAGCTCGATTGGCGTGCGAAGAAGATTTGAAAGATCCTGATAATCTGGCGAATAGGCTGCACGACTTCAGTGACGACAACGGGCAGATCGAGAACAACGCTAGTGCCAACCAGTCTAGGCCGTTCAACAGTTCGTCTCCCAAGACACCTAACCATGAAAAACATGCGGCGAGACCAAAGAAAGGTTAAACGTTTCCTGGGTACAGAAGTTCTGTAAGTCGTCGCGCCAGCCAATGTCTAATGCCACAAAAGACGTGGGGATCAAATGTGCCTTCACAAGATCGTTGCCACGCCTGGAACTACCAAAGTTTTCTGGCGACCACTTGCAATGGCCGACCTTTATATCTTTATTCAAATGCCTCGCTCATAACCAGCCGCTGACGAACACCCAATGAATAACACACCTCCAGCGGGCGTTAACTGGCGACGCGAAGAACGCGATTGGATGCATGCTTACCCATGGCCACTTATACAAAGCAGCACTCACAGAACTTGAGAAGTAGTTTGGTAATGAAGAGACCGTTGCTGCAACGTACCTGCAAACTATCTACGAACATCGTGACCTCTCCTAAGAAGATTTCAGTCTGCTGCGTTCGTTCTACAACACGGTGCATATTGCAGTGTCTACTCTGAAAAGCCTTGACTATCAGCACGACCTAGCAGCTACAGATAACGTACGAAGGGCAGTGAGGAAGTTGTCGGAAATACTCAAAAAGCCGATCGGGTGAGAAGAAAATGAAGATGTCGCCCAAGGTACCTACGTTATCCGATTTCGATGACTGGTTGCGAGCTCGTGTCCGCGCAAAGTCACTGATCCAGCAACAGACACCTCGGGGGAAGGAGAGACATTTGAAGTGGAAAGGAAAACAAGGAGGCAAATCGGACGAAGCTCGAAAGGATTCCCCAGATATCTCTAGCTTTAGGACAGGGTTGTTGAGAGACGGCACCCCACAGGAAGTGATTCAATGCCCTTTTAGCTCCCAAGATCATAAAATAGAAGACTATGCTACATTCAAGTCAAAGAACGTGGACCAAAGAGCTCAGACTGCTAAAGAAAAGAACTTGTGCTCCTCTGCCTGAGTTCAACCGAGCATCGCGCAAGAAAATGTAGTCAGCGAGAGCGTTGCGGCGTGGAAAACTGTCAAAAATATCACCACCCATTGATTCACGGAGCAGCGCCAGTCTTCGTGGGTACAGCTGAAGTGGTCTGGTAACCCCCTGTACTGTCACAGATTGTGCCAGTTCTGATTCGGACATCTCAGGGAAAGACCGTCAAAACGCACGCCATACTGGGTTCCAGTAGCCACTTGTCCTCGAAAGCTTTGCTACTCAAGCTGGACTGGAGAGCAAAGAAGAAGTGCTCAACATCGGAACTGTGAGTTCTAAGAAGGACACTAATCGGTCCAAGAGAATCACCTTCGACGTGAGTTCAACAGTTGAGAGTAACAAGTGGCTTGAAGTCGGTGAAGCTTGGACAATTCCTCGGCTTAACAAAACCCCAACAGAAGACAACGAACTTGATGATCCAAACTTGGCCGCACCTTGCAAACATGAAGATTCCAGAGGTCGATTCCCGTTACTATCCTACTTGGTGCAAATGTGGTAGAAGCCATTCTTCACTTTGAAGTGCGACAAGGTACCCCTGGTCACCCGGCAGCTGTGCTCACCGCCTTCGGATGGACTTTAACTGGTTGCATTAAATCCTTCGCTGCTGACTGAAGCACATTGAAGACAAACTATCGCAAGACAGAGTGCAATGGCATTTTAACTCACCTGCGGCGCCGCATTTCGGAGGGATATGGGAACGCCTCGTAAGATCATCGAAAGTCGCCGTCAAGGCGATCGCCAGTAAGCAGCGTGTGAACGATGAAACTTTGCTAACTTTTGTGGCAGAAGTGGAGTCCGTTCTCAACAGTCAGCCACTAACTAGCATGAGCGGTAATCCTGATGACCTAGAAGCTCTCACACCAAATCACTTTTTACTGGGACGCTCGAATCTTCTACTCCCTCTCGACGTTGTTACAGATAAAGACTTCTATAGTCGCAAAAGCTAAGATGAAGGCACGCGCCAGTCATGACCTAAGAAATGTTGATCTCTCGAAGCGTTGGCTACGCGAGTACTTACCAAAGCTGACTGAGAGAAGAAAGTGGAATCGTTCTGCACGAAACGTCCGCGAAGGCGATTCGGTGCTGGTTGTCGAAGAAAACTCACCACGTGGCCAGTGCCCGTTGGCACTTGTAACTAAAGTATTCCCTAGTGATGGAAGTGTGGTGAGATCAGCAGAAGTAAAAACAAGGCGAGGGCCTCTGTCAGACCGGTTACGAAGATTTGCTTGACCCAGGAGACGTCCGAACATTGAACGGCCATCGGACGCGGGGGGAGTGTGTTACCAAACGCTCACCGACTAGCGGCTGATGGCATTTTCGCGTCATTCCTCGTGCCATACAATAGGACCGTCGGGGAGTACTTTAAGAAAGTGTGAGTCGTACGAACTGTTGAACGGGAGAGAGTAGAGATAATAATAATAATAATAATAATAATAATAATAATAACAGTGCTTACCGAAGTGTTCGCTCTTTTTGGAGACAAAGGACGTAATTGTAAGCTCAAAGGCAGAAGATGAGCAAGCTGCTGCTTCCAGATATTGTGTTTATATTGTGAGTACCTGGCTTCCATCTTTATAAAAATAAATACAGAGTTTACATTAGATCGTCTTTACTTGTACGTTCGTTAGGAAGAAGGAATTGCCCAGATGCCGTCGACTGAAATCTCGTTCGTGAACAAATATAGTGAATTAGAACTAAATATATTTTCCACTGGTAGACAGCGATACTCTACTGGGCCACTGCATGCCACAGGCCGCACATATTAATTACCTATCGTTACCGAATTCCCATTGGTCAGACAATGTTATTTAAGGTGTGCCAGTTAGTTTATCGTCCTTCCCGCTTGCGCGACCCAGCACTAATTTGATCTGTATTCCTCGAAGTCATTATTAGTGATACCCAACTTCAGACATTCCCGCCCCCCCTTTTATTACCCTGATACTGCATTCATTTCTTTTACATTAAGGCCGTAGAGAAATTGACGTCGACCGCTGTAATAGAATCGGACACGGACAGCGACTGCCGTTATGGCTGGACAATACCCGGAATCACAAAGCCATCCAATGTCTACACCACCCCCAGGGTTCGCCTACAATAACAAGTACACCCAAGGAAATGGATAAAGACGTCTCATTTTCAAACTTGGAACCATTTTTTCCCATGGAATCAGTGAGGGCTTTTCTTTCATTTAATCTCTCACAAAGTTTCTGTTTTCGTCTTGTAGAGGCAGATAAAAGCGCTAGCTTGTGAGCTTTATTCTCAGATTTTATTTTAGTAATTATTTCAGTTTGTCTCATTTATCCCTTCACAAGCTAATGATCTGTCTAGCAGGGGCGGATGAATACATTGGCTTGTATCCCTTATTTCTTTTCAGTTTTTTTCATTTATTGTTTTTATAATAACATTTTCCTTCTCACAAGTTAATAGTTTTTCCTAGCATAAAAAGCACTGGCTTGTATCCCTTATTCCCTTGGGTTTTCTTTTGTTTTAACCTGCTGCTATTACCTTTTGCGTATTACCATTCCCTTGGGGCCTCTGTTGGGTCCTCCCTCTTTTCGGTTAACAGATCGACGTCTTAAAATAGCAAATGACTATCCATCATTTACATCTCATTAGCTAGTTTGTTATCGATTTTTAAATCCTATTGGTCATCTTTTTGTCACATGATTTCTTCTCGATATAAAAACACCAACTATTTTTTTTCTTTCCGTTTTACGTTTCACTCCGACGAAGGGCCTTCGCTCGAAACGTCAGTTTAACCATTATTAAGTTCCAACCAGGAAAAATTTTGTATGTTTACGGTTCTACCCTTTGGGCTTTCGACAGCACCTCGTATCTTTACAAAATTACTCAAACCGCTCGAGAATCACTGGAGACATCTAGGTATTCGAATTGCCTTATTTCTTGATGGTGGTTGGGGTATAGGTAAAGAACACGATACTTGCGCTCATACAAGCAATTTAGCCAAAGACGATCTTGCAAATGCAGGTTTTCTGTCTAACGAGGAAAAGTCAGCTTGGCAGCCTTCCCGAACACCTGGTTAGGGCTTGTTTGGCACAGCGATAACGGAACAATTGAGTTAACAGCAAAAAGATCAGAAAAAAAAATCTCGGCAACTGTCGAAAACATTATATACTACAGCTTCGTCGTTTCAGCAAGGAACTTGGCGTCAGATCATTTCAGCCCGATTATAGGAAACATAACGGGATTATGAAACGATAAATTCACATTTAACCTACACTGCTGAAGTCAACTGAAAAGTTTGACTCGAGCGGGATTTGAACTCCCACCTTCGGGAATTCGGTCTGCCGCTCTACCTGTTGAGCTATCGAGTCTACAGGGATTGGAGGCGAGTTATTATCCAACTTAAGT
>JBAHVQ010000331.1:4993-32421 GCA_036872915.1 Nanipora kamurai | reverse complement strand
TGGTGAACTACAAAGTTATTTCTGTTAAGTATGTCCAACTGACAAAAGGACTTGGAAAAGTTATGTTTCAAAGATGCAGAGATGCTTTAAGAGTTACTGAGATTCATTGACATTTAAACTTATTTGTGATATAGCGTGATCATTAAATGGGAGTGTTAAGATAGTATTGTTAGCAGTGTAATGAACCCACCATTAGGTAGTTATGTAATTTATGTTTAAGTTCCTGATTGGATATTTTAGGTCACATGACATGTGACATCACATATTGATTACCTAGTCTCTTCCTCACTTGTAATGTGTCATCTTTGTTTTATTTTTATATTGCAATGTTTAGATAAAGATAGGTTAGTTTTATTCAAGTAGTTTCATAATAGCTTAAGTAAAAGAATGAACTCGGGTAGATAATAATGATGTTAGATGTTAAATAGCTTATTTAAAATCAGATAGGATTTAAATGTCCCAATATGGAAGAAACTGGTATATGTTTTGAAATATCAAGAGCCCAAGTAAGATCATTTCGCGACCAGCTCCCAGCTTGACCGGTAGCTCAGTTGGTAGAGATTCAGACTAGTAAACTGAAGGTCATAGGATCGAATCCCTGCCGGGTCAAGTAGAGTTTTCTCTACTTGTCCAGTATGGTTCATCACTTGGAGTAACATCTAGCATCATTAGTTTCATAATTTTAACAGTGATAGTCCAGAACAATGACTGATATTTAGGAATTATAATACAAACAGTGGTAGAAAACAGAGGGTGATAGTTGAGAACCAAAAGTGATAGTTGAGAACTTTGACCATCAGCACTGAAGTAGTGGAAGTGATGGAGGAGAAAGGTGTAAGTGATGCTCACAATTTCTTACTGTACTTTTAGTCAATGGTTATGCAATGCAGCTTTCAGAACCTTTTTCAGAACAATGTCGTCAGAACAACATCAACTTGTGCAGGAACAAAATCTATTGTTTAGGATCTAATCTAACCAGGCTGTAGTACCACTTGTGAGTTAGGTGACCTCCACTCACCAGTATCGAGTGAAAATTCCACTTATTCCAGCTTGTTACAACTGTATAGTCACACTTTCAGCAAATATGCTCAGAAGTAGTTCAGACTGGTTACCTGCCAGTATTGGGGGTCATGAACAATGCAGATCCAAAGTCAAATTAAATACAAAATTAATTGCAATAATTAAATGTTCTCTTCAGCAAAGTCAGAAACAATATGCAAAAACCATTTATTTACAATACATGAATAGAACATTCTAATCACTTATTTATCAATATCTACTGTACCTGCAAAATTTTCCACCATCATGAGATTATGTTAGTTTTGTGTTGCCACAGTAGGAAGTTTTGTGTTGCCACAGTACGAAAGAAGAATGATAAGTTCTGATGTTAAAAATAAATACGAAATTATCACACACACCTTACATTAAAATACTGCTTCAGGCTTTTATGTTTATAGTGGGACTTTTTGTTATCAATTCATAGATATCATTACTAACCTGTATATATTCTAGTGAAACAAAAAGCAGGATGATGAGAACATTCTTGTCATTGGCCAGTGAGCCAGGTCCGTGACTAGAATTACTGTATCATTTGGTCAAAACCCAACGTCTCTCGTTTGACTCTCGAGTCGAGTGTCGACAATTATTTCCATGCTGATGGCACAAGTCAAGTTGCAACAAATGATGTATTGTCATGCATATTAAAAACCATTTCCAAATCTGATTTGATCACATTTTGGTTAAAACATGACAATATAATGGAAAGAAACGTCAAAAATCATTTAAGAATTGACAAGCCACGTGCGTTTGTGTGACACGCCAGTGATGCTGGCTTGCAACAAAGAGTGTATCCTCACTGGAATATCATAAATTATTACTTATTCTGGTGAAATCCCAAACAATAGACAGGCTATTTTTGTCAAAACTAAAGGGAATCAAAGTATCCACTTCTCGTAAAACAGGCTTCTTAATATTTAAACTAGTATGTCTGTGGTCAAACGCACGCATAATTTGATCTGTGACTGTGAGAACGATGCGTGCGATTGATTTGAAACCAATTACTAGGTAACTGTACTTCCATAATTCCTACCTACTAGTTTGTTAAAATCGAAATAAGTTAGAATTAACGTGTCAGAATAGGCTAATTGCGATGTGAAAATCATCTTATCTGGCCAAAATTGCATTGCAAATGTTTTTATTTTCCAATGCAGGCTCAAAAGAGTGCGGAAAAAAGAGCCTAAAAAGAAGAATAAAAGAAACTAAATACTCTCCAAACCACAAGGTGGTACTGCTCTTTGACTCTTCCATGTTGTGACAAACACTTACGCAACCACACCAACTTTATAGAAAATTGTAACTGTTTTACCTTAGAAATATTACAGTTTTGGCGTTGCACTTACTCATGAAACGCATTAATTCAAATTACGCTTGGCCTGTAGTGAGTGCAATGTGCGAAGTGAATCTCAAATCCACTAGTCAGTACCAGTCCTACATAAGCATTTTACTGAAAAACATATTTGTGTGTGCGATTGTTCGTACGCATAAATCGTTTTGTGCGTCTGTGTATGCGTGCGCGTGCGATCACGCACATTATATTGGGAAGTCTGATAAAAGACAAATATCAACACGTGTAAACCGGCCAAAACTTAGCCATGCTTAGCTGAAGTTTACGATTTCTAGGTGTAAAGTCTTGTGTAATTTCATACTTTCAAACCTTCAGCATCATTGGCAGGTTCCATCACATCGATGCATACATACTTTTTTTAATTAGGTGGTAAACTGCTAAGAGGTTTATAAATGAACACTTGTGTTTCGAGTGGAGCCTTTCATTCAAGTAAAATGAATTCTACTCTGCTAGTTGAAACTCTGCTTAAAATGTCAGTTTTTGGTTACTAAAATTTGGGGCAGTCAGTCACTAGATTTTCACTTTGTCCACGTAGAACACTGCCTACACAGGACTCTAATTTGTTTTACTTGCTGGCAAGGCATTGGAAAATTTGCTATGATAAAAGCTGTGAAATTTAGACGAATTATTGGTTTTCTACTTGTGGACTCGTAAAAGATAGTTTTGTTCATGAGCAATTCAGATATCTAGTATGAGTAAAATTTTTATTGATATCATATACCTTTTAAATGAAAGAGTAAAGTAAAGTAAGTAAAGTTCCTTTATTTATATTGGATAACGCTATCGGCTAAACTATGCTGTTTTCCCTAAAGGTCTAGTAAGGGCCATCCCTCATCGGTCCGGTGTTAAAACCTGCGATGTTTGGTAGAGTCAAACTGGACAATTCTCTTCACACATGTGACCAAGGTAACTTTAATCAGAAAACCACACTGAGCAGGAATTGAACCCTAGTCACAGAGGTGAGAGACACATGTACCACTACTGTGCCACCAACACACCAACGTCAAAACACTGACGCTGTAAATAATAATTTAATACTGCTACAAAGTATACATGACGTAAATTAATTTTGTGGATTTTTCTTACCTATTTGTGGCTTTCTCCATAACATTTCGTCAATTCTTGTTATACACTGCTTCCAAACATCTACTTGTTCTTCCAGCGCTCTAACTTCATAATACTTGAACACTAGTTTTTTAACTATCATGTTCGCTTTAATAAAATGCATGAATATATACAGGCTAAAATTTTTTTAACAAAAGTCAGATACCGAACGTTTTCGACATTAAATCATTTTCAGGGTGTAACTACCTTCCACGTTTATCAGCTCTTGCTTCTTTTTTTTATACTCTGCTTCCAAACATCTACTTGTTCTTCCAGCGCTCTAACTTCATAATACTTGAACCCCAGGTTTTTTAACTATCATGTTCTTTTTAATACATTGTATAAATATATGCAGGCTAAAATTTTTTTAACAAAAGTCAGAAACGGAACGTTTTCAGGGTGTAAATACCTTCCACGTTTATCAGTTCTTGCTATTTTGTAATCACGTTATTCCCAGAGGGAAGAGTTGAACAAGGTAACAATGTACTTGTTTGTTCAGTGATGGACTTTTTGTTTTAATTATTAACCCCAACTGAGCGCAGGATTCTCCACTGGAAACAATGTATTGGATTATCGCAGAGATATCGTGTCAACTCTGAATTATCTGTAGGGTTGTTATGTTCAGCGGTTCTAGTGGCGAAATTTCTCATTGTTTCCCCAACGTAGGTCGCAGCGCAGAAGCGTTCACCTTCGCAGACAACGTGAGATTTGTGGAGATTTTTATCCTTAAGGTTAAAAACTCTCATTATCCTCCTAGTTTGCCTTAAAATTATGAAAATGTATTTGAATAAATAAATTACAAGATCATTTGTTAACATCTCGGCAAAGTGACCGACTGTCAGAGATTCCCTCCTAGCAGATTCGCCGAACTTGATTATTTCCTCGGAAATTTCCGTTGCGTCTTGCGGCATCGTGCTGTTTGCAGTTTTCTCGGTTGAAATTGAAAAAAAAGACTTGGCCTTGCTACTTGCACGTGTCTTTGTTGGTTCTCCCGGGGAGTTACGCGTGCTAGGATTTCCTTGCATGTTTGTCGAACTTGTTTTGCTCATGGCAGCAGGCAAAGTTTCCGCAAAAATGTCATCCGGAAATTAAGGGGTCAAATGATGAAGGAATATGTTCAGATCAGGCCCCATCACTGTTACAATCGATGATTCCATTTCTTCGAATTCATTACCAGTGTTTGCTACCAGCGAGGCTTTACTTGTATTATAGCTACGTGAGTACAACAGCAAATCGTGGGGACGACGGTAGATTTGGAGCAATTATAGCTTCTGGGAGGGTATCTTCTGGTGGGCCTTCTCCAGAACAAATAAGCGTTACTTGTTCCTTTTGAGGATAAACAAAAGTCATGGATAACAATCCGTCGAATTTATACATAGCTATATGTGCAACAAAACTCAAGACCATTAAATGCGTTACTCACTTACTTATTTGATCAACTTTGAAACCGCCGAATCACGCTGACAAAAATTACATATAAATTATAATCATCGTGAGAATATACTCACTTTTTCTGGTTTTTCGGGTTTTTTGGTACTCTTTCTTTCTCTTTGGTGCCTCCTTGCTCTTTAGAGCTCCCTTTTCCTCTTGTTAAATTTTGTGCGATTGATGGCTGATTTGCTGGGATCTCGCACTGGCCATCGTCGCTAACCATTTGCCCGTAAACTGGGTCCTCAGAGATGCGCCTCAGCGTCTCTTCTAAGGCTGCCTTGGAATCTCAAGGGAAAAATAAACTCAATATAAACACTTCATCAGAATGCTAAAGGAAAACAATTTCAAAAAGGTTCATGCCTGCCATTAACTGCAACTATTTCAGCTTGGTAGAAATCCATATTCATGAGTGTCACAAAGTTATTTCGAAACTGACGGCTTTGTCGTTCGGGGTCATTCGTACGAAATCGCGACAAACGGTAAACTATAAAAACATATGTCTTTATATATAGATATCATTATGTATTCTGGTGAAAAATTATCAGTTTCAACCTGACCGCTTTGTTTTTCGCACAAAATGCACTTGCCTCTTTCTCCACTCGCAACAAGCGTAGAATTCAAGTGTATCCTCATGGGTATTATTTCTGCTGGGGAAGCCCTAATCTATATATATATATGACATTACTCGTTTGACTTGCGAGAACACGAGTGGGTGTAAAGATCATTCGATACAGCATACTGACGGCTTTTGTTCTCCGGAGTGCTAGTACTATACGGAAAACAATTTTTAAATGAATTTGTTGAATAATGTTTTCAACCTGGTAACGACCAAACAAATGATTTATACAGCTGGGAAAACAAGATTTTTATCTTTATTTTATAGATAACATTAGTTTTAGCAGCAGTATATCGTGCGGTTGTCATTCATGAAGTATTTTGTGTTAATCCTATCAGGTCCAGAACTTTCGCTTCGCCAAATTATATCACCTGAGCATTAAACAGCGTGAAATCTGTATAAAAGTCTGTTAGAGACCTGATGCAGCTGAAAAAGATTTAATCAACATGTATTGCTGATTAACCCTTTCGTTGTACGGTTCAACTGCAGTTCAAGGTATCTCTCAGTGAGTCACCTTACTCGTTTCACTTACGAGTATTCAACTGATGCACGCGTAAAGCTTTACTCATAGTTTGCAACTGAGACAAAATCGACCACCGTTTGGGGTTCTCAATGGTTTACAGTTCTCAACTTGTGCTTTCAGTTTCTGACTATTACTACAGTTTTTGACTATCAGTTACTGTCGTCGGCCATTGCTTTCGGTTCTCTATGTAGTTTTGCTAGATTGGCTTGCCGTAGTGAACAATCGCAAATAACGTAATCAGGAGCAACTAAAGACTGCCACTCAACAGTTCTGTAATTTATGCACGAATAATAGACTTGCTAACAGGATGTTAAACAAAACAGTATGGCTATAAGGCAAGTTTGAATACATAAATCAACAGTTCTTCCAACGTTTGGCCCATTGCTATTACATTTGAGGTAAAATTTGCCACAACTTTGCAATAAAGCTATGTATTTTTATCATAGACAACCAAATAAAAATCTGCCGAAAAAAATAGAGTTTTATTCAATGATCAACAAAATGTAACGACCATTCACAAATTAATTCATTTTAAGGTCGGAAAATATCTGGGTTCGCAAATTGCAAATTGACCTATTTAGCTTTTCATATAAATTACCCATTTCAGACCATATAATGTTTCGATTCTTTATCATTAGAGTCATTATGCTTTGATGCATGCGTATCTTAATATCTTTAAATTTCAAAGAAACAATCATCCAGAATAACACCACATGATATGAAATAAAGCTAAAGAGTTCCATTGGGAACCGCTAACCCTGCGTAGGTCATGGAACAAGGGCCATTAGTATCAATACTCTTCGTCTGTCAAGACTGAAACACATCTGGTAGTCCCAGTAGTCTCTTGATTATCGTACCCATGAGTGATAGTTGTGCAACTATTTGAAACACACTGGTTGCTAGTTGAGAAGTAACAAGAAATGCAACTAACTAAACTGGTAACAAGACAGGGAACACAGGCTATTGCTACAACTGTCCAGGGTTTTCGAGAAAACAAGATACCAGATTTCAAAATTCAATAAAACCTTAATATAAACTGGTAACAATTGATGGCTTTTGTTTATATTTGTAAAGTAAACATAGTTCAGAAGACTGAGTGTTACGCATCATGTGCGAAAATATGGAAAGTCTGGATGCCGCAGTATTTACAAATGCACAAAAAAGCTAAAGACTTGTTATGCTCTTTAGCAATTTTGTTAGACCCATACTGTTCCATTCTGTTGAATAGATCGTATAAAATTGGATGCATCTTTCTCAAAACACACTGTTACTCCATCTGTGATGGGTCTGTAAAAACTGACTTACATAAGAATTTATTATCGGGTATTCTTGGAAATGGGCTTGTGACGTCTATTTTTGAACCTTCTTTACTCTTTGAAAGCACAAAAGGCTACTGCAATTTGGATTATCAAGTATTCAAACATGGGATAATGCGTTTAAAGGGGATACGAGATTTTGACAGTCCGGATACTACTGAAAATTTTATATCTCATGCCCTGCCATCCCTTGAATATCTATATTTATGTATTCTTTCTTGTAAGTCCAAATTGCTGGATTGATCCGTTTTACTTCCAAAAAGATGTCTTTGTTATGGGATGTACACGTAAAGGGCCATTATGACAAAGGAATAAATTTGTAGTTAAATCTTTCAAACATTCTCTAAATACAGTGTTCACTCCTAACTAATCTGCTCTTTGTAAAGTCGATATTTGTATTTTCCTTTAGACTTTTTTGTAAGAAGCAAAGCAAAGAATCTTTGCTAGGGAATGCTCCGAATAATTTATTGTGACAAAACCTATACTGTGATTATTTTAAATGATTGAATTTTTGCAATTATTTAGTCCATTACACAAAATCCAATGATCCAACAGTTTTGTTTCTTGACCATTTAGCTCAAGGGGGAGGAGTATGGAGGAGGAAGGATGCAAAGGTAATAATTATTTTCAATATTCTGCTCTATTTCGAATTATGAAAACTAATAGAAACCACTTGTCAGAGGGTACGAATTAGGGAGTTAAAACAATAATTGGCGAGCAAATCGACCAAATCAGCGGCTCTAACGATTTTTGTGGTGTTTCATGTGCTGACTCCATTATGTACATAACTATAGGCAACATTTAATTGCGATAGTGTTATCAAAAGATTAATTGGACTGTTACAAACCGGTGTATTCTACGAGTTTGTTTCTACGAGTTTGTTTCTACAAGTTTGTTTCTACAAGTTTGTTTCTACTAGTTTTGTATTCTTCGTGCGAGTTTGTGTCAGCGAGTGAAGGTCTTTACTGTGCTTTTTAGCTGATTTTAAGACGGCTATAGTTTTCTCTTGAAGTCCTTGAATTCCCTTCGTTTTACTAGGTAAAAACTATGTTGTTAAGGCGTTGCTATGGCATTTTCCTCGTTATTTCACAGTAGTGCGAATCCCGAGAAAACTTAATCGCACCGCCTGCCTGGACAACATTGTTTTTAACACGATACTTTCCGAGAAAACTGTAGTCGTTCTAAACTCGACTGAAAAGTTCCGGACAATGTACGAAAACCCTTATACAGGCCCTACTCAGTCGTATTAAAATTATCTATTCAACATCCTTCGCAAATCACTTTCCCGGACTGGGTGTCACAAAGATAAACGAGTAGACATGCTTGGATGGACTAGTAGTATTTCAAATGTTAGATCATAACATAAAAGTCACAAACCTCTAGAAATTAAAAAATCAGAATCCGACGTGCAAAAGGTTAGCACATCTACGGAAATTGATATATTTCCCAATTTTCTGACGCGTTTCTCAAGATATTTGTGCAGTTTCACGGTAGTAATTCCGCGAACTGTTTAATTAAACCATCGACCGATGGCCATTTCAGGATCTAAATCCTTGTTTGTGGGACCTTCCTGTCTGATGCAACGGTTATACATCAATTGCTTATGACTCTGCCGATTGTGCTAATCATTCTTAACTCGATTCATGCAACTAAACATTCGTTTGTTATTTGAGTAATCAGTAGTAATATCAAAAAGACGTAAAAGATTTAGAATGGTAGGTTTTTATTTATTGTTATGCGTCCCATTTTTTGTGTTCAGTTCAATTATGCTTCGTAAAAGACACGAAATGCTTCACACATTGCGAAGTGCGAGCCGCTAATTTACACCCTGGATAACAGTTTTCTCCGAAGCATAATTATTATTCCGTAGTACTTTACAACCAAGCTGTTATACCGCTCACCCAAGTTTAAAGCCAGACTTGTCATTAACCATGGTGCCGACAAGTTTTTTAACATCATCGTGAGTGTAGTTTGCTCGTAATGTGGGTGTACTACAGGGAGAAACTACACCCATTGTGTGAAACTACACGTTTTCTGCTTTGAGTGCTGTTTTGTTATTCAATTTACATCTGTCAGTAGACGAATAGCTGGATTGAGACAGAGAATTTGAAAGGTGCAACCATTTCGACCAACGTGATTGAAATTTACATTAGACAAGTAATGACTAGTTATTTACATACATGTAAATACCATGTTTTATGCGGGGTTTTTTGGAGTTTTTTTTTTTCATCGCTTACCATGTTTTTCGGCATGTACTGTAAACCACAACTATTTTCGTCCACGGAAGACGGTGATGCTAATACGACAGTGCGATCTATATGTGGGTCAATCAAAAACAGAGAGGTTTGCTTCTGCTTCAATTTAATCCACTTTCTTGAAACTGATTGATTGTCTGCTGTTTTTGCTTGCGAATCAAGGACTGGTTTTTTTAGCAAAACTCGCAATGACAATTTCTCAGTTAACTTAACCATGCACAGTAAAGCTGCCATCATGGTATGACTATCGAAATTAGTGTATGAACTTAAATTAACTGTAGTCCAGTGGGGAATCAAGTTTTCGATACCTAATGCTAGAGACATAGCCTTTTGAAGTATTGTTTATCGTACTCGGACCTGACACTGCTCATTACATTCTCAGTAATTTTTACACGAAGGCGGCTAAAAATGTGCTCAATCGCCAAATGCCCGGCCACTTGTTATCGCAAATCACGTTGCTACAGATAAGCTCAATTCGGGATGAAAATATTCTAATGTTCTAATAATTTCCAGCCTGAAGCAGTAAGACAATGACCACTTTGGATGAATGTTGAGAATCGAACGATAACATTAGGGGCCTTCTAACCCAAGTTGCGTCCATTCAAAACATTTCAAACCACAAGATTCTTTTCGAAGAGTCGGTTTGCCCGAACAAGGACGGCCTCTCATCCCGTGGCTGAGAAGTGATGACATAGGAATAACATCTACCATCGTATCGCTTTTGTTGTTCTCGCTGAAAGTCTATCATCTCTGTGATGGTTCTGGCGTAAATACTGTTGTGTATGAGGTTATTCCTATATCATCACTTCACAGCCATGATATGAGAGGCTTTTCTTGTCTGGGCAAACAAAATCTTTGAACGGAATCTTCCGGCTTGGAATGCTTTGAACGGACGCAGCTTGTGCTAGAAGGCTTGCAATGTGCTCGTTTTCTTTTTCCAAAATCTACCTAAAGTCGTCGTCTTACTGCTTCCGGTATTTACAAAATCCACCTAAAGTCGCCGTCTTAGTGCTTCAAGTATGGTATCTTGTGAAGCTTTATGCCATTCTCAGGGTCCGGTTTGTTATCGTATCCAAATACAGCACATCAGTAAAATATTTCTTCTGTATAGCGTCGGTAAAACTAATGTTTTACACAAGATCTCTTTAATATTTCTTTAGCAATGTCTCTTTATTGTTATTAACTCCCTCGCTCATCAACGTGCTCGTCCTTTCCTGCGTTTTGTCCGTGTCACATGACACTCTGAACATCATGTAGTATCAAACAATTGCACCATTCCCTCTCAACAAAGAGATACAACTGAAACTGCGGTAACTTGAAAAAAACGAAAGCTAATTCTTAGGTCGCTGCGTTTTTTTATGTTTACAAGTATCTACATTACACATTGTTAGCAATGGACATAACTCAGTCACCGTGTTGATCGGGTTATTATCGGCGGCTCTTCGTTTTCCCGTACCTTTTCCTCGTCGTCAGTATTAGTCTCTAAAACATGTTTATCAGTTATATCATCCTGGGAATCACTCTCGTTTCATACGTCCTCGTTACCGCCTGGTCCCAACTTCTCGTCTATGAACAGGTCATCGGGTATTCCACCAACTTCTTTTTCGGGGCAAATGTTCGTCGGATCATGGACCGTTGCGTTTCAAGGCTGACTGATTACTGCATCTGTCCCCGATTCTTGTGATTTTCTTTGGCATTAGCTTAGGTTGTTGAAATGTACAACAGAAGAACGCATTGACTTCGTACGCTTGGATATTCAATATACTACTTCGGCAACTTGCTCCAATACAGAGAATGTCGCCATCCAGAACCGATTAAACTTTCTGGGCGCACCTCGTTTCAATGGAGGGTTGTAACGGAGAACAAGATTACCAAGCTTGCATGTTGTATGATGTGCTCGCTTGTCAAATTTATCTTTCTGTCTGCGCTGTGCTACCTCTAAATTTCGGCGTACATCACGGTAGAAGTTCTCAATTTGCTTCCAAAGATCCAGTACGAACTAAGAATAAGGAAAACTGTCTGACATGTCCTCTTGGTCTTGGTCTTGGCCTTTGTCATATGTCCTTCTTTGTCCCTGTTAGATGGTCAACCACATCTATATACAATCTTTGCTTGGGGTAACCTGTTATTGGCTGTAATGAGGCTTTGCCTTCGGTTGTGGTTTAGACTTGGCACTCGTCAGGCATGCTTGGTAGTACTTAAGACCAGTGGTCGGCCAAAATCTACTTTTCACTTCGGATAGAGTCTTCTCTTGGCCTAGATGTGACCTGTTATTATATCATGCAGGTCTTGCATTAGGGGTATCACTATCTGAACTGGCAGTACAATACAGCTTGGACGACTTTCTTCAGGTAGTGACTTGATTCTAAGCAGACCATTTTGAACTTCAAGAATTTCGAACTGGGCCCAAATCGCTCAGGGGGTGTGATTTTTTGGATTTAAGCTCGTCAGAATTAGGTTTTCAATGATTCTGACATTCTCATCAGCACGTGGTAGATATTTGGGTCTTCATGCTGAGCTTCTCGGAGCATTTCTGGGGATCAGTGAAAAGTTCCCAAGGTATCAACAGATAAATGATTTCGGGTTATCTGACTAGTCGAACATAGACAGTCCTGGGCATGCCTTCAAGGCCTTCTTGATGGGGCGTCGGCATTGGTGTGGAACTATCTAGATCTATGCTCCATAAAATCATATACCTGTAGCCGTACGAGGCATCGGGTAACTTGGCCTTGAGGTTCTCTAAAGTTCATTAGCCATTCGAGGGAATGGTGAATTCTCCTTAAAGAGGTAATAACGAAAAAAGTCTATTAAATGAATGACTGCAAGTAGTTAAAGTCTCGTGGCACAGTAGTTCCTTTCATGGTTGTTTAGGGAACGGCTTCCAACGGCTATTACCTTCTCCACGTGGTTGTTCTTGGAAAAGTACCTCTCCGATTCCTTGCTGTTGACTTGCATCGGTATCCATCTATAATGTATAAATTTACTTCCCTTGGAGGAGGACGAAATATATGCTAAAACATTGTGTCGTAGTGAATAATCTCTTCAGCTTAGAAAAGGCTTCTCTCTTTCCTTCTCCCCACTGAAAAGCTGTCCTCTGCGTGCCCAAATAGTACAGAGGCCTTGGGATGATTGAAAAGCCAGGTACAAAACGTTGATAGTACGCGGTTAGACCTAGAAAACTTTGGACCTTCTCTGCGTTACTCGGGGTTGGGCAATCCCAGCCACCTTTGTTACGCCTGGATCCACTTGAATGCCTTTACTGGAAACCACATGGCCAAGAAAACCTACCGTTTGTTGCAAGAATTTGCTTTTGCAAAGTATCATCTTGAGACCAGCTGAACATAGCTTTTCTAATAGTAGGTGGAGCCGCTCCAAGTGGTCTTCAAAGGACGTTGACTAGATTATAATATCACTGATACAGACAAAAGAGTAGCTCCTTGTTAAGCCTTGGATAGCTATTTTCATCAACCTTTGAAACGTTCCCGGAGCATTAGTAAACCCGAATGGCGTAACTATCCATTCGAACTGGCCTCTGAGTGACGAAAACAGTCTGGGTTTGATCCCTCTTGGCCACGGGCACTTGCGAGTATCTGGACGTTAAAACGATGCAAGGAAAACCAGTGGGCTCCATCTAAAGCTTCAAGTAGGTCATCTATTCTTGGTAATGGTTGTGCGTCGTTTACTGTGTTCTGATTTAGCCTTCGGTAATCTACACAGGCGATACGTTCCGTCTTTCTTAAAGACAAGGACTACACGGCTACTCCAGGGACGCCGGAGCCGGGGAGGCTGGGGGGGCTAGAGCACCCTCACTTTTTGGCAGAAGTGATATTAGTACATTGAGTTAATTGCTTGTGTTAAAATATGAACAATAAACTATAGTTTTTATGTCAACAAAGACTAATATATTTAAGATTAGCCCATGACCCTCTCCCCAGCAAACCCGAATTTTTTACCATGAGGCCTCCGTCTCAACATTAGCCCCCCCACTTGAAATAATGCTCCGCCGTCCCTGTACTCTGTGGACTCTGAGCTGACAATCCTGCCTGTCTCCAAGAGATTGTCTGTCTGCTGGTCTGGGTTTCGGCTCCGTTTCCATTTTATTTTTTTTTTGTCAGTGTGGAGCATTTGCATCTTCCCGATAGGCTTTGCGAAAACCTAGCCGTCCTAATCTTTATGCGCAAGACCATTTTAACGTTTTAATCTAATCGGCTGGAGAAGAGAGTTTAACGAACAATTGGTGAAGTAAAAGTTACTTAAACGAAATTTTGATACAAATCAGAAGTAACGGACTACAATTTACAAAACAGGAGAACCGAACTGCCGGACCAGAATAATATAAACCACGAGAACGCAACTTCGTCTTGACCTCTTGAATTCCACGCGTTTGCTTATAATGAAACTTAATCTACTCAGATCTGCCGAGTAGCCCAAATTATGTCGTTCAACATTCGTTAAAACGAGTGTAGTATCTAGTAAATGAATTTCAATGAATGATGATCGCATGGTTTTAAAAGAACTAAAGTAACTTAATTGACTAGCTGTCAGTTGTCCAGTATAACTGCTCTTCTTAAGTCATACAGCAGATTCCGGAATGAACCGACCTGTATGTAAGATTGTAGATAATCAAAAGGGTTGCGGAACTGCCGGAGCTTACAGTAAGAATGGAGAAACTGACGTTTCGAGCAAAGGCCCTTCGAAGGGACTTCCAAACGTCAGTTTTTCCATTTTTAAGTTCCAGCAGTTTCCCAACCCTTTTGATTATCTACAAGCCGTGCAATACTGCCGACATAGCACTCTACTTTTATATCATTGTATGTAAGATTTATGGTCGTACAGCTCCACTATTGTTCCACGAGGAAGGATTGACACGAAAAAGCTCGGGATAGCTTTAAAATAAGCGAAAATAAAAAAGAAAGACATCCTCAGACAAACTTCTGTCTGAGGATGACTTTGAAATAAAGTCGAAATATCACAGTTTCAAAAATAGTTTTATCTTGTATTGACTCATATCTTGACTTTTCAAGATGACTTTATTCTTCGGAATATGTTTTATTTTGTACTTGAAAAAGAAACACCGGCGCTTTTGCATATGCTAATGTCACTGAACGTTTTCAATAATTAAGAAGCAGAAACGTCTAGTTTCACGTTGTTCAATGTGATTGTAATTCCGTAGGCAGTAAACAAACAAAAATGAGAACGGCGACAAAGTAAACGGGATACGAAAAAGTTTTGGTTCTCCCATGTCAAATGTAATCCCGTTGTAACAGGCGTTGCCCAACTACCAGCCTATCGATCGGTAGACCGAGTGAACGCCTATCGGGTGTCTTATGTAAGACAAGATGTTACAATTCGCCCGATAGGCGTTCATCATTCACAAATTGGAAATGCTATGAATGTGATGTATTTTAAGCAATAATTTTTTAAAACAGAAATCCATGTTTTCTTTGGTACTGAGGTATTGCCCCCAAATAGAACATCGAGTATGATGAACTTGACTGGTACATTTTGAATTTAATCCAAGAACAAGGGTACAGTTTTGAATTTCATTCTGAATAATGCCATTTTATTTTATTCAATTGACTGGGATGCCTGTCCTTAATGTGGTAATTGTGAACTGTATGTTTCCCCAGTCTTTTGTTCTCGCTTTAGTGCAGATTGAAAATAGTTATTGATCGAAAAAAGTGTTCATCAAACTGATACTAAAGAGAATGATAGACTTACCTGTTCGGGACTTAAACGTACACGTAATGGACGTGTACTGTAAATGTCAAAATAAGGACCTGCCTTCCCATGCTACCATAGGAAATATTTGACGGGTTATTCGTATATTTTTTGTTTAATTTTAGCTCAACTTCCAACAAAGATAACAATCAAAGAAGGAAGAAAACCAGCTGAGGTGTGTTTGTCTGAAATAGTGTGCGGTATATTTTACTCCAGCATAGACATGCAAAAAAAACGTACCTGTACAGCGGGCATGCAACATCCAATATGTTTTTATTTATTTATATTTAACCTGAAGGCGACAAGACAACCAATAAATAAAAAATGGTATGCTCAATATTGATTTATTGCGCTTTATTAAAAACTTAATGACTCTCTGGTCAGTCCTTCCTAGAAAATTGTACTGGCCGCGGTCCTATTAAGGACCGAGCACCGAGGTCATCAAGGTTTTTATCATATGGCTTGCTTCGTGAGCGGTCTATTAACGTGTTATTCGGAAACATATCAAAATCTTAAATGTTTAAGAATTGGAGCGGACGGACCTTCGTCTAACGAGTCAATATCGCTGAGATTGTATCTTGAATCGTCTCCGAAATTCATTTTAACTTAAAAAGATTATCTTTTTGCTTACATTACTTTCATTTTTAAAGGTTTTTTTATATTAGATAACATTTGTCTAATCCCGATAAAGACCGGTCTTTACGGGTTTGTCAAGACCGCTCAGGAACCAATCAAATTGCAGAGAAAAGCGTAACAGATCGCTCGCAAAGCAAGCCATATAGTAATCTAGATCAATTGACTTCCAGGGTATTCTAGCGTTATTAATCTTTAGAAGGCTGATTTTGTTGGGATTTTTACTTATTTACATCTTACGAACTTTAAGCTTCATGTAAAGAATAAATTTTAACTACTGTTTAATAAACGTACAGCAGTTTTTTATGGGGTTTAGAACACGTTCACGAGAGCATACTGAACGGCTTCAAAAATGAACTCCTAAAAGTACGTCCCTGTGAAATCCAAGCAAACGCTCGCAGCATTGTCAGAGGAAAATATTAGCACATGAGAAACACAAGCTATGCCTTATTAGTATTCTTTATATAGAGAATACTAATAAGTGCTTTATGAGATATAAAGTCAGTGCACGTTACGTATTATCGGTGACTTGATCTGTTTAAATTCTCATTAGTTATTCATACGTTTGTGAATTAGTGTTTAAAACATGAAAATAGCAATGTCTCATCAAGTTAAGAAATTTGAGTTTTTTGCTCGAGTGATTAAGATATTCGTGTTTTTATAGTAACCAAGCTTCATGCTTATAAGGATAACAATTTTATATAAAACTTCATGTTTGTCAGTATTCTTTATATATAACGTTCATCTTAATTATCAGTTCAGTACAAATTCATAGTTCTGAGGCCAAAATGTAACATTCCTAAATTTTTATTTATCAAGCCCAGGCTGCCCTTTTCCCCTATTCGATTTTGTTCATAACCCGAAAAAACTTAGTGTAAACCAATTCCAATATACGCTGTATCATAATTAAATCATTTGACCATATCAATTACAGTACCATAATGTCAGTTTAAAAATTTAAAATCAGTGACTAATGAAGTTGCAGGTACAATATAGAGTATGATATTTACTCGGCGAGCCGTAGTAAATGTCATACAGTTATTCATAGTTAATCTATTTAACCATGTTCATCAAATGTTTTGTGTTTAAAAATACCTTGTGTATTACTAATGAGTATTTAGCGTTAATTTGCAGGTTTTCTTTAAACTTACAGGTATACCGAACTGATCTGATCACGGCAATGAAAATTCCTGATCATCAGCTTGTAATACCTAGTTCATACTTTATCTTAAATGACTCATGGAAACAAGAATGGGAAAAAGGCGTTCAGGTAAAACATATTCAACGTTCAATTCTTTGTATATTTGCAGGGTGATACTGTATATGCAATTCAGTATTAAACTGTTAGTGGTATTCCCCTAGTAAATTTATAAGCTGATAATAAATTCACATGTTCATACCAAAAATAATATTGAATTCTGTCCAATGTTATTATTTCTTTTTAGTTGTTCTTTGTTCATACGAAATATTTTTCCAACTTTTTAGGTTCCTGTTAACAAGGATTCCTTACCGGAACCCTCTTTTGGGTATGAACAGAAATTCAAAAGTACTGTGTTAAACAAAAAATACAATTATCCCAAAAAGGAACATCTCAAAAACTTAAGTGGGAAAAGAAAACTGTTGTGGGAAAATTTCATGATTGATATACACAGAGAAGTTGTACTCAAAAAAAAATGAGTTGAGTATATCTGGATTTCAACTGGCGTGACTGGGATACCAGTCTGGTATTTAACCAACCGGGAACAGTAATCTTGTTTAATTCATTACATTTGCTCAATATTCGAAATCATCCTCAGGCTTACGTGAACTTTTACTCATCCTGCATCTTAGGTTTTCAAGATGTTTCATCTAGGATTGTATTGTGTTTTACATGTATGAATTAGCTTTGTATTAGATTTACATTTTCCCCAAATTACAATGTTACTGTGGTGTATTGGTTCCCGTACAGTAATTTTGTGTTCTACTGAAGCTGGAAAGCTGCTGTGCAGTCGCTATTTGTTAGAGGTTTAGGTAGCCATGTAAACAAAGCATGCCCTATGGGCACTTGTATGCATAGCTTCTGTAACCTTTACACTAAATGCTGATATATGGTATATGTGGGAGCTTGATATTTATCAGACAACAAATGAACGTTCATTAAGCTCGTAACCTCAGAAATCGTTTTTCTGACGTTACGAGCTTGACGAACGTTTGTTTGTCTTCTGTAACCTTTGTTAACGCATTAACCATATTTACTCAAGTAAGTACCTATTTTGAATAAGTGCAACATCCTTCAAGAACCACACAGTGCTTATTCAAGGCACTAGAGCTCTGTAATAGTGCTCATTTGAAGTGTTCTGTGTCTAAGTATTGTTTCTGGAAATAAAAGGCATTCAAAAATGTTGGGTTTTAGTGAGATTTAGCAGACACCACCCTCGAGTAAAAGTGCTGTATCAAAAATTCATGAAATGTAATACGAACGGTTATGTTGTACTGTTAATCCTTGCTTTGGAAGACTACTGCTCTGTACAGAATGACTTGGCCAATTCGACTAATTAGAACTTTATTATGCATTTTCAGGTTAAACCACTCTAATCTCCATCTGCCACCAGACTTTAAGATGTAAGGATTGAAATTGATTAATAAGATTAATCCATTAAGGGCAAGTGCGAACTTTAGTATTATACGCTGGTTATTGCAGCGATTGTTGCAGACGATTTTACTAGTCAAAAATACTAGCTAGCCGTGCTTATTGTAGGGTAAACGCTACCTCTTCAGTTAACCTATAAAAGAACAAGGGTGCATTTTAGTATTTTTCTCTGGCTAACTTCAAATTATTTAACTCGTCAAATAGATTAACTCTAACGTTGAAGAGTTTAAACATCCCAGGGTTTGATGTCTCAAAACTATGATAGCGGTGGCAGGGTTTACCACATTGGGCGTCGGTATGCGGCAGCAGTGCCCAACACTGAGTTGGTAGTGCAGCCCAACAGTTATACCAAACTGTACCCCTCCTCCTGGCACTTAAAAAGTGAGAAATAATAAGAAAAACTGGTGTGTTTTTTCTCTTTATTTGTTTTTTTTGTTATATAATGTTAAGTGAAAGTTAACATTCGAGATATTTAAACTCAGAATTAGAAAAAAAACTTACTTCTCCGCATGTCTTTATAATACTAGAATCTTCACTAACCTGGGATTACAAGGGCTCAAGGCTTAAGCTGAGATATAAGTAACCATGATGTATGATCGACAATAACTTACTTAAATGGCCTACCAAGTCAGTGATTGATCGCTAGATATGTATACTTTAGTAATCTCAAACTGAAATATGTTTTTCCTTTGGGTCTCTGTATTTCGTTTTTACTTACATTATCCACGCATCATATGTGGTAAATGTAATAAAAAACAAAATAATACATACTTTTACAAAATTGTGAGCCACGTGTAAATGATTAGAATTCCACTTACTCAGAATTTGGAAAATTGCCTTTCCATATGTAAAGAGATAATTTCTTGTAGTATGTGCGTGTAAGACTTACTTCTAATGTGTTCAACACACTTAAATGTTGTAGGCCTAACAAGCTGATAAAAGGTCAGGCGAAAAAACAAAAGGAGTCCCAAAAACCTGTCTCGTATGATCTCGACGATGAAGACGTAGAATGGCTGAAAGGATTAAACCGGTCACGGAGAAATAAAGGTAACTGTACTTCATTTGACATTAAATAGGAAAAGTTTCCCAAAGCAACCAAATAAAACATTTTTTCTCTAGTTTCGAAACTATGATCGAAACACTCGGGCTGTTGCTAAAAAAGCTAAGCAGTCGCAGTCGCAATCTCACTCGAGCTTTTTTATGCATTTCACAAATCTTAGAACATTCGGCATTCATGCAAATACAGAAAACCATTGGGTTTGAACAACACTTCACATTTCGCTCAGATTTCCATATAATATGAAAGTCACCTCCTTATATTTTGCCACCCGGAAGTGACGTCTTTTTCTTGACGATTTTTCTTGTAACAGTTCGACGCAAAACGTATTGGCACTACTGTTTATTTTCTTCAACCAGTTTTGTATACACATACTCCCAGAGTTACTAATTTTAACGGAGGCTTCTAGCCTAAACGTCCTGTGACACTATTCTTTAATTTTTACCTGAAGGGGGATAGAGATGTCCAACCGAAACGTCTTGTGCATAATCAAATCATTAACGCCAAACTGGACGTAAACGAGTCCAAAAATCCAGTATATTATTTATATGAGTTTAACTTTAAAGAAGTTTTTCTTTGTGCAGGTCTTGAAGTTGTTGAAGAATTGCTAATGGAAAAAGCAATTACATTTTTGGAGGACCAGGTATTGTGCATATTGCAGCTTAGGCCTTCTGTATTTATACCAGTCAGGTTTTCGAAAAGTAGAGGAGTAGGTAAAGAATACTATCAAAGCACTGTGCATCCACCGATATTTGGCAGTTGGAAAAAGTTCCTAGCATAAACGGTGCAGCAGGCGATTATTGTCAAATGCCTCGTCTTTTTGAAACTGTTTGAAACTGCTACTAATAGACCAATTGCGCTAATGATACAATCGTCAGGTCAGTGGACAAAACTAGACACAATACAAGGAAATGTAATCATGTTTGCTTGTGTGCGGTTGATCTGTCGGAGTATATATACAGTTGGTGTTTACCCTTTGCAGATGAGAGCTTAAGCCTTTCCACATTATTCAGAGGTTTTCCCTTGTTGAGTAAAATTTTATGGCTTTAAAAAGAGTAAAACGATTAAAGTTGCCAGATTACAACAATGGGAATAAAAAGGATAAATGTGTATGAAACTTATTATTTAAATCAATTTAAACAAACTCGTAGTAACTGGTAGTAACTGTCGCTATTGTGGCAGCTAATCTACCAAAAACTTTGAATAAACAAAAAAACTTTTTCAAGGTAGCTTTAACGTTTTATCCTTTCTTTATTGAACTCGAAAGTCTAATTCGGGCCTGGTTTGAAGAATTTCATTTAATTTGTGAAATATTATTCAATTTCAGTAGTTCAGGCGTAACCCCCCAGGGGTGTTTACATAAGTTAGGCTCCAATCTGGACAAACAATTGAGTGCATTTTCTTCGTATTTCGAGCTATCACGAATTAGAGTTCTGTTAACTTACAGCACCCCCTACTCGTTGCAGTATTAGCAAATAATTTTGCGTGATTCCAGAAACAACGTAGATCAATATTAAATGAAATGAGGAGGACGGGGGAGTAGTTTTATAAGCTTCCGAACAAGGACATCATAATTTTCATTCTTTCTGTAGGATTTTCTCAACAGATTTTATCCAAATTTGTAATCTTGGATTACCTTAACGAGAATGCTTCGAAAATGACGTTACGTTAAAGATTGGACGAGCTACACATTAGTTTTATGTTTGATTTTAGTGAACCGAATCCTCTCTGACCAGTTTCTTCATTAATTACTTTTGGGATTCATTCTTCTATTTATACCTTTCTTTCCTTTTATATTGTAGTGCTACACAAACATGGGCGAGACTATTTCAACTGCAAAAGGACTGAGTATTGAATATGACGAGAACATATCATGTGATGTTTGCAGAGAGGTAAGTAAAGATTTCAGAGCATGACGCTCTTTCGCAGTGATTACAGGATATTTTATCAACCACGAAATCCATCTCAAGCAGAATTCACATTGGCAAGATTTTCCACCTCCGCAATATTTATGACAACGGAACATTTGTTCCTCGGAACATTGCGTATGCATTGAAAAGATGGTATGAGTTAGGGCGGAATTTTTTTCGAGGGGATTCGATATTTGACGTTGCCCTTTCCTTGAAGCAACAGATTATCTTTACCGACATAAGACATTTCTTAAATGTCGAATGAAAGATATTTTACGTCGTTGCACTCATCAGTGAACGAAAGTCAAACAGAGTAACTTTTTGGTGTATTTTCGGAGCCATTATACTTTTTGACGCCGAACTGAGGCCTATTACCAAAAATGCAGTATCATGGCCATTCGGGAAGGGAAATTAGACCAAACTCAGCGACGTGTGTTTGTTTTTCACTCATGGGCATTATTGTCTAATTTTCGCCATAGTTCTTTGTAAGGTCTTAATAAAAACGTACGCTAAATACGTTCTCAAATACTGCACTTTAACTTTCTATTTACTCAGAAATCAATTTCACGAAAGTTACCAAACTTACTACATGGCAAATAAAAATTCCGAAACAAATATAGCCGAATTTCCGACCAAGTGATAAGTTTTCAATAATCGTTTCGAGACAACTATACGTTTATGTTGGAAGCACGAAACTGGTGCATATCTAACTCAAATTAATTGAGGCCACCTACCGTGAGTTTAAAAACTTTGTTTATAGTTGTCTAAGTTTTCGTCGATCGACAACATTAGGGGTCTCTGATGAACAATTTACTAGATTACACGAAATTGCATGATATTTTTTTTTGCAAGAGATAGATAATCTCCGCAAGATGGAAAACCAGTTAACTTTAAAAGAATTGTTGAAACAACTGGAAATTATTGACAGAAGTGTTTTATGGTGATTTAGAAAGCATGTAAAAACAGGAGCTTTATTCTAACCTTTAGTGTCCAGTCGCGCACTTTTTGAGCAACCTTTGTGTGGATAAATTATGTATTAAAAAATATAAAACAAAAAGAATATATAGGTAGTTTTTGACTTGTGACAATTAAAAACACCCTAGGGAGCAATTTCCTGAAAATACCTGGGTTAGTAAAAGTTAATGATGTCACACCATAACGATCTGTTATATCATAATTTTAATAATCATCGAACATAGCATGTTCAAGTTATAAAATGTGATTTAAATTACGTGATGGATGTTTTACTGTAATCCACATCAACTATCATATTGTTCATATGTTTTCAAAAACCTTAAGATGAAAAAGTAAATAATTTTTAATAGAGCTAAAATCGACTGCTTATAAAACATCTGAACTGACCAGGCCTCCCTAAATACCCGACGAAATTTGTACATCTTGCTAATATTTTACTTTGTTGGTACCAGTAACAATCAGCATCACCGAGTATTTCGAGTAAGAAGACAACAGACTAAATAGATTTGCACACATAGTTATGCAAAAATCACGTGTCTGGTTGGAATTTAGGAACTTGAACTCGTTTTTTCTGAGGGTAAACGTTTGAAACTTTCAAAGATACTCTAATAACGGAAAGAAGGTAATATTGATATGGCGAAAATCGGAAAACGGATGGACCAGAATCATTCACTGACGTAGATACAATCGTCGTAAAATCGACAGCGACCTATTGTGCGACTTTTTAGTAACGATTTTCAGCAAACGAGAATAAATTCACTACCTGACCCTATGATCTTTTCTTCGAAAAGATTGTCAAATGTTTCATCTCTCTTGTCTATATTTATCCCGAACAGTCTCGTCGTGTTGACCATTCCCTGCTTACATAGTCGCAACAGTTTCGTGATGGAAGTGATCTTTGAGTCAGATTGAGTTAGTAAATGTTTGTCCAAGTAATGATTTTAGTTTAATGATTTTTGCCGATTTTTGAGAATCTAAATGTTTGTGCGAGGCCTCATAACTGTCCTGGTCTATCCTTCTTGTTTCTCCCCGGTTAATGTTCACATTATACTATTCGTTTCTTCTTTTAGCCTGACTGTGAAGATGGCAATGAAATCGTGTTCTGTGATGTGTGTGACGTGGCTGTTCACCAGGCTTGTTATGGAGTACAGAAAGTTCCAGTTGGCAGCTGGGTTTGCAAGCCATGTGCTCAGCAACGATCGAATTGCCCATGTTTACTGTGCTCCACAAGAGGTGGTGCAATGAAGAGAACTAAGACGAAGTAAGCAAAATAAAAATCCGAACCAGGATTATTCTGAGGCAGCGCAGAAAGTTGAAAGGTTGGTAGGCTGCCAAATATATCTAGAAAAATACTGACGTTTCGAGTAAAGGTCCTTCTTTAGAGAACAATTTGCTGGAGTTTTTGCTCGAAACGTCAATATTTTTGTACATATATTCGGCAGTCTACCAACCTTTCCACTTTTTGCCCTCTCTTATATACCGCCTATGCAGCATCCTACATTTTTACTTCTTATTCTGAGACATCCGACGGTAATCGTATAAGCAGGGGTAAAAATTACGGCGCACTTCATGTACTTGGCGACTGCCATCGGCTGGTGTCATTTGGTTCTACCAGGAATATATCTTGCGAAAGTGCTAAGTGTTTGCATGTAATGCCACCAAAAACAACTGACGTTAGAACCGGAAGTTGGAGGTTGAAATCGCAACAAGAATGAGGATCAATCCTTTGAATCCTTTTACGTGGTGTACCACAAACTTTACATAGATAGTATAAGAATGAGGGAATAGACATTTCACATTTACACTGTCTGAGAAAGGGTAAACTTTGACTTTTGAAAGTCTTTGGAGACCATGAAAGAGAAAGAGAATTAACCACACTGGAGTTAAATTTAGTTGAGGTTTTGCCAACTTGCCCGTTGGTCGTTTCTCGAGACGACTCGAGATCATTTCTGAATAAAGGAGATATCCTTCTCCAAATACCAGAACAACGTGAAACTTGAACCATTTTGCGTTACACTTAGTGACAAATGTTTAACGAGATATCGTGTACATTCTAATGTTACAATGATAAACCGGGTAAAGGATTGGCTGTCAAAAAATGAGACTGCTTGTTGTAACACTTCTGTTCGCGTGTATAACACATCTTGGCCCGCTGTCTCGACGACAATTATTGACAGTACGTTTAGCTACTAGTTATGCTCAGCATTGAATTATTTTGAGTAACCAGCCATCGCAATCTGGAAATCGCTACAACAACCAGCGCAACCAACAAAAACACTCCATTTGTGAACATTTATTAACAATTTATTAACAATTTATTAACAATTTATTAACAATTTATTAACAATTAGAGCAGTAGTCTGGTCACCAAATCTCGAGTCCGAGTCACGAGACAATAAGCTCCTGTCTAAGTTACAAGTTAATCAGTTCAAGTCGCGAGTCCTTTTCTATGAATTATAAGATCTTGTAGTGAGTTTTAACCGACCGCCAGGTCCAATTCGCTTTTTATTGGACAGGTAAGTTTTGGTGGGAAAAATTTCCGAGTTGATATTTAATAAGAACGAAGGAGAAACGGGCATCTACTTTTGAAGAAATCAAAAAGAATAACATGTACGCGAACATTAGTGCTGCTTTTGTGTATAAAACAGCTGGTAAATAAACTAAGCAAACAGGTTAGGTAAACAGGGACATATAACGACGAAAACACTGTAAAAAACGAAAGAGAATTGACCAAAAGCCAAATAGTAAACTCATTATTAACCACGTTTGTTCAGTCGGTACGGGAAAAATTTAGCAGAAAACGTCAGGCCAATACTTTCTCGTTCGGACCTCATTCTCGATTATACGTCATTATTGTTCAGTGTTCTCCAAATGTCGCTGACTTTAAAATAGCTCCTGGAGGCAACCACCAACTCGTATCGACGCCACTGCGACGTCATATGACATGATTAACAGAATGATCAGATTAGACACAAACTTTTCCCGCCAACCGTAATTGCTACACATGTACAATTCTTTATAAAATGAAAGTGCTCACGCTGGTATTTTCGTTGCAGTTCACATGAGTAAGGTTACTTGTCATCCAGTCACGAGTTATCTGGGCCGAGACTCTTCTAACAGCCTTCTTGTCCGAGTCACTGGAAAATGAATCAGTAGTCACGAGGCCTACAACTCTGATAATAATACTCTTTATGTAAATCTGTACTCCTAGGAGGAAAAACGCTTTTTTTTGACGCACATCGAACGAAAGTTTACATGTACTTACGTCGTAACTTCTTTTATTTCACGACGTTCTCATCGCCCTTTGTTCGTTCCTTCTGTTAGGGGTGCTCACGGGTGGGTTCACATGAATTGTGCCTTGTGGATACCAGAAGTAGGCATTGGCGATGTCCTGAAAATGGAACCAATTACAAGGATTGAAACTATTGCAGTAAGTTGAGTATTTGAAACGATAACAACTTGGTAAGAGGGAATGCAAAGTTGGCTTGAATGACATGAATATTTATAATCTATTGAAATATTTTATGTTTATCATGAATGTCTCAAAATATTTGCAGGAGCATACTCTCAGTAATCGTAATGCTTTAAGAAAACGCAGTTGCCAAGCAGCACGTGTGAACTGTGGCTACTTAGGCCTACACTTGGGCAAAATGTCACACTTAATTTAGCCTGTCCTTAGGCTTAGCTTAATAGTATATTTAGTTGCCAATATACGTAGGAATTTATATGAGATAAGGTTTGTTTCCTATATGCTAGGTACTGTCACGACAAACTCAGAATGGCGAATTAGTTTTCGCAACTTTTCTCTACTTTTTATGTCGTAAAGCCTGGAAGATGGAACTTGCTGTGTTACCTATGTAAAGAAAAAAAAGGAGCTTGCATACAGTGCTCGGTGAGTTAGATTATAAAGCGAAGTATAAAACCTCGTTTTATAGTGAATTCCTAGAAATGTTATATATGCTGTTGTCCAAAAGGGTTAGGAAAATGCCGAAACTTAAGAGTATAAAACAACTGACGTTTGAAGTGAAGCCCCTCGTCGGAACGAAAGGCCTTCGCTCAGAACGTCAATTCTTTCCTTAGTTTCACAGCTTCCTAACCCTTTTTTGTTTCTACAAGTCGTTCAAAACTGCTTACCCAGCACTCTACATGTATATCTTTACTTTCATTTCGCTTACATTTCGATTTGCGAGCTGAGCCCTGAAATGAAGGTTCGAATGTACTAAGAGGGATTTTATGTAGTGTTTTTCAAACTATGAACTGCGCTTTCCGTCGGCAAGTGCTTATCTTCTCACTGACCAGGGATGGGATTATATGAGAATTTTGCCATTTAAATCATTAGCCGGGATAACCGCTCTGAATCACAACATTTGAGCCGACGTGTTGCTGGTTTTATGTGTGTACCGCAATTTTTCGTCTGTTGATATGACGTGCTAGAAAACGCAATGGCCGGCTCCCGTCAGCAAGAATTCAAACGCCAGAACACTTCGCGACGTATTCATTTTCATATAGACATCTAATTCCCATGAAGAATAAAAAGATAATTGCTCGGATTCGCACCGTAATGTAGACGTCGAAAGGCGCTCAGTTGTAATCCAAAGGTGAATAAGGGGGGGATCGGCCATTGTTTGGCATTACTGCAGTCTACAGAACACTTTGCCCTAGTAAAGTGTTACACGTTTACATCTATTACCGTTATTTTATGCTATGTTACTAAAAGTTCAACAAAATGTCTATATCTTTGGAAATAGCAGGTTACGAAGTATAAAAGTACATTCGGTATTGAAATGCTAGAGTAGAAGATGAACTCGGGTGAAGAATAATGATGTTAATGCTACTCCGAGCGACGAACCATAC
>JBAHVQ010000330.1:697500-744459 GCA_036872915.1 Nanipora kamurai | reverse complement strand
GCTTTCCTAATCGTTCGAATTATGAATCTTGCTGTAATAACTGAGCTCCTGTATTTTACGTCCTTAAAATCTTCTCTCTTCTTCGCTTCAAAACTAACTACAGGCACCTTGCTTCTATTACCAAGTCAGATTCACATCTGCAAGGCAAGTCGTGCATGCATGATAACCATATGATCTATTAACTTTTTACTCTAGAGACTATTGTAAGATACATTTAGTCTATTGTTTAACGTCATTTTTTTTTATAAAAAGCATGCAAATTTACGTTACCAACGTGGGTGATAATTAACCGACTGATGAAAGTGGAGACCAGAATTAACAAACTTGGGAGAAATTTGGAATGGCATCAAGAAAACTTCTAGTTTTGCTTATTGATGAGCATTTTATGACAAACCAACTAAAAGACAGTTCTTGGTTCTTGGTAAAATATCTTTCTACAAATATTTAACTTACTTGTAAACCTTGCAGACAACCATTAGATGTCTTCTGTCAATGGGTAACCATGTAGGTAGCTTCCAAGTAGGTTTCAATTATTTGAATGATCTCTCAGTATCATTAAACAATTATTGCTCCATGTCATAGTGTAGTGATGTCCCTTATCTTTCCAACTACCACACCTCGACCACCTCCTCCATATTCAGCTCAATCAAGTAAACACACAGTAATCATGGGGAATAAGCCAAAACCTTTCTATCAGCATGACCAACACAACTTTAACCACTGCCACCACTGCATTCACCAACACACCAATTATGCCCAACACACCATACATCAGGGGTGGTCTTGCATCAAGTCACCCATTATTACCACCATGACAACACCACCACAACAACCAAGATAAGCACCTCTGATTGTGAGTTGTTTTACCATTTAGTGTTTTGAGTGTAAACTGACCACATGTAAAGATTACCTGCTGTCACAGGCAACAGTGTTCACTATTACCATGTTTGCATGGGGATACCAAACCATGCTAGCACCTGTCAGGTCAAGGTTTACTGGTGCTGCAAGCTGGTATTGAGTGCAATATATTTTTCAAAGTGATTATGGTGGTGGGCATTAGCCACAGTAAAATACCGAAGTCTCCAGTGGTCGCTGAGGACCACCACAGTCAGGAAGGACTTAATTGTTCAAGTACAAACTGTACATATTCATTTCCAAAAAATATTTTAAAGATTAAAAATACATAAATTTATTTATCGTTCATTTTAATTCATTGCTTTTATCACTAGGGTTTTGCTGTGGATCATCAAAGCTGAGAACACAGTGAACTAAAGTTTGAATCACAAAATTAATTGCAGATATTAATTACTTTTATGCATACATTTACTGTTAACCCTTTGAACACTGAGCTCCTGAATGTTTACCAAGGCCATACACTGGAATTCGGCCACTCGTGTTCGAAGGGTTAAAAAACTTTATTCCATTAAATTGTTGCTATGTTTTAGCCTTCGCCTTTTCTGGAACTGACTCGCCCAATAAATTATCGAAAAACTCATTTGAAACCTCAATAAAATGAGGGTTTTCCTTTGTTGTTTGGATTTGAATTGGCTTGTTCTATTAATCATGGTCTATCACTATTAGACCATGATAGGTCCAACAATCAGAATGCTGGCTCTCTGCAATGGGATTTTAGTTTCATGTCAGTACCCACATGACAGTTTTACCACCACATGGAAATCCCATTATTTTATAAAATAACTCAGTTCTTTCTCAATTTTACTTCAGTTGAAAAAAGAATCAAAATAAGCCTCAACCAGATCTTGGAAACACTAGAACCAACAGAGACCCAGAACCCCTGCATCAGTGGAAACCTTGTTCACTGGCCATTCTATTTTTAGCTTTTTACTTTAGTGCATTTATTGTTATTAGATTCGAAATTGTACGCGTGTATTCCAAGGCTACAACAAAAGTTCAGTAGCTGCTGCATCCCCGTTGATTGCCTCCATGTGGCATTATATTTTTTTGCTTGATATATTGCATAAGATATGTATAAAAGATTGAGAGAGTAAAATTGCAAAGCCTACAATGGTTTTGAAACTTTGAATACGACTTTCATTACAATTAGGAAAAAAAGTAGGAGTCTGCCCACATGGTTTTTTTGAAAGGAGACTGACCTGAAATTTGACTCTCATTGCAGATAGCCTTTATAGTCAACAGATATTGAATATCGGACAGTAAAAAAAATTAATATGGCTGAGTTTTCATTGGAAATCATATGCTTATGACTGTTCACAACAAAATTTGCAAACTACCAGACAAATTAGTTCCCAAAACCGCACATTCTTACCTGTTTTTCCTCAAAAAGGAGAGGGGTGGCTTGTGCAGGGATTAAATGGTAAACCTGTTGGCTCGGTTGTTCCAAGGACGATGATTATCGCTAATCTTGGGTTAAAATTTAATCAGCTGTTTTGTTTGGTATGTTCTGTCTGGTAATTTTAGTTGAAACTTTCTAGAAGAAAACCCTTCTATATTTGAATGATATCTACACAGAAAACTCTAAACATCCTTTCCTATCTTAGGAGTAGTTCATCCACAAACTTTTCGTTAATGCTAAATTAACGTAATCGCCTTTCGAACAACTGGGCCCAGTAGAAGTCAGTAATATCGTGTATCTTACGGTCCTGGAAACAACACAAAAAGTTGAAAGGTTGATAGACTGCCGAATTTATCGTAAAGAATTGTAATGCTTCAAGCTACGGCCTTTCGTCAGAGAGTGAAACGAGTTCTTTCACGGGTATGTATCTGGCTCTGGGAATGGAGTCGTTTTGGTCTACAAAGATGTCTACGAAAGTAACGTACACGAAATTCTTCGAGATGTGGATGGCCACTTTCAAGTACAAACACTGAAGTAGTTTAGAAAGAAGCATCAAAGTAACATGAATATAGAAAGTCAAAGAGGAAAATAAAGGAAGAGTCAAAAGACTCTGAAGATGAAAGCCGCAAATGCTGTCGAATTCTCCCAGGTTCAAAACATTTACTTTAAAGAGGAAAATGTCTACCTCACCTGTGGAATATCTTGCCCTCTTTTGACATCCCTTAGTATCGATTTGTGAAATCATTTTCTTCCAACTCTCAAGATTTTTCATTTGGTTGAGCGAAACTACCGTTCAGTTAGCCTTCCAGATTTCCTGAATCACTTCACTTGGCACGAAAACTAAACCGTTCAACTACACGTGCAAATCACCACACTGCTCAACGTTGAGATAGTCTTCAATTTTGGTGCGAGAAACACCACGTGATCTTTGAATGGAATGCATAATTAAGTAATATTTCAAACCCGATTGTTGTTTTAGACGTGATTTCTAAATCCATGTGCCCTCAATAATGGCGAGGCGTGGCCGAGCTATTGTTCAGGGCACGTGATTTGGGAACGCACAAAGCATTAGATATTCATAGCACTGAGATCATAAACAATTATATGCGCCTTGGGGTCCTTGGATTCATAATGAATTAGCGAACACTGTGTGGTCGTAGAAGAACCTTCAGTTAGCAAACAGGCATGGCGTCGGAGTGTAAGAAAAGACGATTTCGAGAACTGCAAGCTATCGAGAACAGCATTGAAAACGTAGAGAAGGCCACTCCACGGAGTACTACCTATGAAAATCGTTGGTTCGTATTTTATAAGAGTTGCAAGCTGAACGTGAAAATAACTTCGTCGTGTCAAAGGACAACCCTTTTCGCTTAGATTTAGCCGTGGTGCAAAATTTGGATACCAGCTTGTGTAATATGTCAATGGAAAGTATGAACTTTTGGTTTATTAAGTTCATACAGGAAGTTGCTGACAAGGATGGTGATCCGTACCCTGAGAAAACAATTTATCAAATTGTGTGGTCGTTGAGGCGATACCTACAGGAGAACGGGAGAGCAGAAGCTAACATGTTGGACAGTAAGAACTACTAGTAAGTGTATTGCTTCGTTTTGTTACTGGTGTATTGATTGGGGTAATGCTCGTCTTTTTTATCTTGAGACTTGACTGATAAAACTTGCGTTCTCTGCATTTGTGAAGTTTTCAGACGTTCTGAAGAGTCTTGGATGCCGAAATGAAATTGTTCCACAGAAATGGTGAAGCGATACGTGAAAAACGTACTCGAAGAGAAAAGCAGCCAGTTGCAGAAGAAGCAGAGTGTTTGCTGTTGTCCAAGGATTTGCTCGGAGATAAAACTGCTCAGTTTGCTTTATACTCTTTATTTTTATATTGGTAAAATATTTGGGTATAGACCATGTGAGCACAGAGAGTTAAGGTTAAGCAATTTTGTCGTGGGAGATAACACAATTACCTATTGTGAGAATATTTCTAAAACCTTGCACGGATGTTTGAGAGATTCAAAAAAGAATCCTAGAGTAATGACACATTATTGTCACCCCGATAACGAACGTGAACATGAAGTATGTCTTGTTGACATGTTTAAGCAGTATATTTCTTTGGTTAAGGATTTGAAGAAAATTAACGAAACATTTTACTTTCGACTGAGCAAAACAGCTTTTAAATTTGAAAATTCACCATTAGGTATTCATAAGCTGAATTCAATCGTTCCTCTCTTGATGAAAGAAGCTGGTCTAGAGAGAAAGACAGCTCACAGTCTTCGTACAACTACGGCTACAAATTTATTTCAAGAAAGGCATGAGGAGCAACTAACACGCGAGCGAACTTGCCATGTTTCGTGTGCTTTGATCGCGTACGAGAAGGCCAACAAAGAGCAAACAATGGCCGTATCTAGCTGTGTTGGACCGTGTGTATCAAAGGATAACAAGACTCTTTGTAAGGAGGTAAATGATGAGGGAGAAAATTACAGTGCAGTAGATGAAGAACTGGATAACTGAAATGTTGAGTGAATGAGTGGTCTGAACTTGATAGTTTGGTGCAGCGAAATATTTCTCCTTAACAGTTGTTAATGCTGTCAAGTAATAATTTTAATAACTGTACTGTTAACACTTCGTTTAACGCGAGATACCAGTTGAGTTTAAAAGGCTAGAACGTGTGTGTAATATGGTATTGTCGTAATAAATTTTGGGTGCTTGAACTATGCTTGCTTTTAGAGTGCTTGAATGTTTCTTGTATTTAGAAATCATTTCTAAATACAGTGAACTGTATTTACTAAGTACCGTATTTAGAATTAAATTTACATATTTATTGTTATCCCGTCAATTTCCCTCAGTTTCAAAGCCACTTGAATTAAGTCACTGGTATGGACTGGGTATCCAGGTACATACTCGTGACTTAATTTCGGGCATCCCATTGGCCGAAATGCTATATCTAATGCTGTGTGAGAATCACTATACCATTAATTCAAAACTAGCCTGCAAAGCGCAGGCGCGATTTAGAAGCGGTCAAACGAGCAACTGCCCACGGCCCTTCATATATTACGCCCCAGCAATAAAACCAATTGTACAAAGTTTCACATCTTTTCGTTGCCGTTGGGTTTTTTATTATTGACTGGTCTAGGAGAATGAAAAGGTAATGTTTTTCATGTTGGTATTCCAGCCGAACAAACCTTTTCGAATAAATTTTCGCGCCGCTTTACATCAGAAAAAGGTAGAAGAAGGGTCAGTGTAACATTGAAGAAAAGAATTCAATTTCATGATTGCTTAAAGCTGAGTTTAAACTCTGCAATTAATCGGGCCAATTTCTGACTTCGGTGCATTTTTCAACATGCAGAAAGGTTGAGAAGCAGTGAACAGAACGCTCCTTGGGCTCAAATTAATTGCCTTTTGTTAATTACCATGCACTTAAACCAGAAATCGGCCCGATTAATCCTAGGGCGCAGTAGGCCTAAGTTGTATAAAAAGGTGATTAACTTTAATCATGATTAGGGTTTAGGGTTAGCCAATCAGGATCACGGCCACGTTGTTCAAAGGGCGATTAGCTTGTGATTAGATTGTGGATGAAATACTACAAATGTAAGAAATAAATCTCAAATCAATCCTCTGACGTTTTGCATGGTGATAATTGCTAGACTATGTATAGTTTATGGAACACCGTTTTGTTCCACACACTATACATAGTCTAAATCTCAAATCATTAATAATTCACGAGCAAAACACAAAAGAAATCACTACGGAGACGTGTGGATATCTGAGGAATAAGTCACATAAACTAAGGCAACTTTCACCTCGATTTTCTCCTCAAACACTGATTCTTTTGAGATGCAATATCATACACTCGAAAGTTGTGTTTCATCAGATATCCAAGCACCTCGAAGTTGGCAAAAAATCTCGGCTATCCACTCGGTTTTCAACAAACTTCTCGGTGTTTGGATATCCTGATGGAACACTCCTGCTTGTGCATATATAGATTTACTATGTGTACGTATATGTATAAATTCAACAAAATGTCACCGAAAAGCTACACAAGTGACTTGAATAAGTAGAGCGGTCGATACCATCACAGGTAGAGCGTAAATAACACAAGTAGAGACAAACGTTTAGCTGTTGCTACTCCGAGTTTCACGCGCTCCGGCGGTCATCAGGCAGCTGACGGTCAGTCAGTTATTTGTGTTATATATGTATATATATATATACATATATACTGGTATGGTATTGAGCGCTCTTTATTCTCAAGCCAACACTACAACCTTCTTGGTTATCATTCTTGGTATATATATATATATAGATAGATAGATTACTTCAGCTGCAAATTTGTTGTCCTTTTTCAATATTTGAATTATATTTATGTATTATATTTCAGTATACATATTTAATTATATTTGAATTATATTTGAGAATTGAGGGGACTAGGGAGGCTATAGCCCGGGATATTTTTTTACGTAGGGCTAAAAACTTGTCCATTACCTTGCTGAACATTGGATGAAAAAAGTCTATCCTTTATGATGAAATCAAACTATGAACAACGCTGCTTTAGACATTTCTCTAATATAATTCTGAAATTTTGACGGAAGGTCAGTGGAATCCCCCTTGTGGTAAGATTTTTTTAAGAATTGTCCCGCAGTGTAAAACATCTTTCGGCGTTAATGCTCAAAATTCTCAGTTCTATCAAGTTCAATCGTTGACATTTGTTTGTAATCAAAGTCCAGGCATACCGAGGCGGACCTGCAGTGTGGTTCAGTATCGACGAGAATGGCAACTTAGGAACACTTTGTCATCGTGAGCCAAATTTTGTACCTTGGCATCAGCTTGAATGAATGAACACGTTTTGAAATACGTAAACTCCAAACAAAAAACCTTTTTCTTATCACCTAACAGGGATCGAAGCCGTATCTTTCTAATCGCTCGCGCAATTGTGTTACCGTTGTACATAAGATGTTTACCAGCTAGTGTAGTGAACATATGTATATTTTTCATACTACATACGAAGAAAAAAATGAAAAAATAAAATAAAGTAGTAAGGCTACAACCCATATGGTACCCAAGGCGTTTGATTGTACTCCGGAAATCATGTGTTTAGATTCGCTGTGAAAAGTAAAGATTTTAATCTGAGGTTCTGTCTATGCATCCAAAATGACAGAAGTGGATTCAAAAGAACAAACTAGTTGTGCAAATCTCAGAAGGTGACGGTAATCGAGAAGTTCACTTAAAAGCCGACACAGTGGCCTGAAAATTCCTCATTATTCGCATTGAATGCACTGGAAATAGGTTTGGTTTGGTTTGGTTAGTTTTCCAAACGATTTGTGGCAGTGGCGACACACCTGCGGTTTTACTTGGTCAATTCTTATTTTGTAAGAATAAAGAATAACGCAAAAAACTTTTCACATCTCGACAACAGCTTATCAACAGCGTTTAGATGCAACTGGTTTCTAAATGTCGTTAAGACTGAAGGTGTTATTTTGAACTAAAAAGTAACAAACAAAAATGTGTTAATTCAACCACACGTGAGCCACAGATAAAGTGTGGCTGTGGGCGACGTCGGTTTCTCATTAAATGCTGACGAAGTACTTCAGAAAAGAGTTTTCTGCTTTTGTGTACTGCCCGTAAACAGCCGGGTTCGGAGTTCATGTCCTTGAAATGCAATCTCAGTCACTGAAAACAGGATACCTCATGGGAATGTGACTTGTTCTTGCTTTGTTCATTTTAATTGCATCGCTGATCTACTATGAGGGAATATTAACAAGCTGGGTTTTTTTGGAAGCTTTCCGAACAGGCAACCGCTCAGTCACGTTGGCAAAACTTAAGTAAGACAAACACATTTTTATCTAGAAAAACAGTAAACCTATCAAGAGATAGATCGCGGATTCAGATCTTTTACACCATAGGGGAGTTTTATCTGGATTCTTCATGGCGTGGTCGGGTATGTGAGCGTAAGTAAGTGACGCAGTCGACATCCTACACCTTTTTCACTGTTTTATTTTTTGTCCAGCATTTCAACCGTTTATCTTGCACAATTCCTTGGTTAGTTCAGAGCCAAAACCACCTGCCCAAGATTCTGGCAATAAGTTACACCTATCTCAAACAATTTCTTTTATCTGTTATCTCTTTGTTTATTTTTTTTTTTCAAGATCCAACCTATTTTAAAAAGCTATTCTATATGAATCGTACAGTTCTTTAAAAACACGTGTCGATGGAAATTAGCATATCAACTTTGATCTAGCGTGGAACACAATCACAGACTCATTTGCAGAGCAGCCGTTAACATCTGCGGTTCCTTAGTCCTCGAAGTGCATCTCACGGGGAAAAAGCTTTGAATAAAGTCTGTGACATCAGGTAAATGATACGATTTTTGGTTGGGATTTTTGATTTTAAAATTTTTGTACGGTTGTGTCAGTGTACATTCATGTGACTGTGAATTCATTATAGAATTACTCTGAACGACTTGGTAACGCACGATGTTCTTAACCCTACCTCTTCGCACATCAGGGGCTCATCAGATACGGAGTACCAGTGTTTCAGCTTGGGATCTCGATGAAATCCCTTGAAAAAATTATCTTGCGATTTCCTGACGAAAATTTGCACCCAGACGAAGCTTTTTAAATTTCAGTCCGATTCATCGAGTAAAAAATCCCTCCAAATAAACAGCTTTTAGTTCTAAGAAGAGTTTTTTCTGGTTCTCTGACGGAAGTCTTGTAGAGATGATCTAAATTATCAATAGCAAACGTCCATAACTCACAATTATGCCGTCAATCTTTTCGACTCGGACAGACATGAACAGGTTGACCACCAAGTCAACGTTTTGCGCCAACAGTTTGATCCAACGTACGAACATGTTGCCTCTACAAATTTTGCAAAGGACAAACGAGCCTTTATTCGTTAACCTCCCCAGGACCAGTGAGACAGTGGTGGTACGCTCCCTTCATTCATCAGAATGTTATAGGGTCTAATTGCGTTCAGGGACTAAAGATATTTTCGTGAGCTCTGTCCTGACATGAACCGTCGGCAGCGATCGTTCGTACACTATCAAACTGGCATTTCACTATCACGTACTGTTCAGATTAATCGAGACGATAAAGATGTATTTATATTCAGCACTGTTTGGAATATACACCATGTAAATTTGTTATGAGCTGAGTTGTTATCCGGTTGACTTCGGACTTCATTACTGCATCTCAACTCCCGAGCCAACGGAACGGAAGGTTAGCTGATAACAAATTTAAACGATGTATACCGCAAATATATGCAAAGTCATATCAGGGGCTCTCTTTAAGCCGAGTTTAAGTTCTCCAAAAGCATGCGCCTATCTGATTTACAAACAACAAGCATGAATTCTTGTTAAGGGCTCTGGCGACTTTTCTAAGTTTAAGATTGCTACGTCTGATTTACAAACACCAAGCTACAATATCACATGCCCTTTCAAACGTATAGATATTTATATGCAAGCTTTTAAGGAATTAATGTATTTATACTGACGCGCCCAACGTTCAGTTCTGTTCGTAATAAGTAGTTTGTTGGGTAATGACTAGTTACTGGTGCGTGACAATTTTTAACAGAAGTAATTATTAAACTATCCGGCTTGCTCTAGTTCGATTATATCAAATTAAATTGAGTGTTTATATGTTGCAACGCTAAGTTAGGTATAAGTACGGTCAGCCATATAATCTATATCCCGAGCGCAGAGCGGAGTGTGTGCGTTAACGGCAATTGCTTGAAGTTGAAAGAAAACGTAAAAGAGGAATAAACATGACAGAGAAAAGCGGCGATTATTTAGCTGAATTTTAACCTACTTAGGTGAAAGCGTGAAGAAAATGTGGCCTCAGAACAAAGGCTTTCGTCACATAAGAACTGTATATTAATGAATGAACCAACTTGAATACCACATACAACACTGTATTAGTCAGCAATCTCAAATGACGTAGTTGTTCTTTGCTAACTTCATCATAGTTGAAAATGAGACACCGACGTCGCAGACAAATCTCACGTTGTATTAGGGGTCGTTTGTGTTCACTTTTAAAACATTGTCTCGTTTTGTACTTCCAATTTCTCGGCTTGGCGATCGAGGTACATTGTTGAAAAAAGTAACTTTATCCGTTGATGAAGGAAATGTTTTTGTATTTTTTGGTAATGGTTGTTAGAGCGTTTTAAATCGCGTCAGAAAGTCAGAGTGCAACTTTTTTAAAATCTAAACTACACGAGTGTTTACAATTTTTTTATAACCGAACGGAGGTAGGCGGCAATGTTATCGAGGGTGTTCTTGGGTAGGTTTTAGTTTTCAAGTGATCACTTACGTACTTTTGTGTGACTAGAACTATTTAATTAATATAAACTACTAAAAATTGGGGCAAAATTGTAGGAATTATCCGAGACCGTCGATCGACGTTTTTAATGCACAAAACGTTGTAAATATTGGCATACTGAAGTTTTTTACTAATGTCCTCCAAACAACACAGAAATACCGTCTTTGTCGTGCTACCGTTTATTTTGTTTGCTGTTCAGTTTTGGATAGGCTGATAAGGCTTTTATTTAATCCAGGTCTTTGGGGAAAGCGGATGTGAGCCCTTTTAAGATAAAATCGTCGCTACAATGTATACAGATCATGAAGAGATTTGATAACGATCAGTTTAATTATTTATTTGAAATTTATGAAAACATGTTAAGTTATGTTAAGTTGTTCGAAATGTTGAAAACTTGTTTGTCGAATATGTTAAACATAAAATTTTCTCTTTTATATCTGTTTTCTTAATCGATCTACAGAAACATCAAGTACATCAAGTGACTGACTCGTTCAGGTCCAAACTTCACGGTAAATTTCATTATGGGAGATGAGAATGGAACAACCAACTCGCCAACTAGCATCGACACAGTCCTGTTATACGGCTCCTTAGGAATCGTGGGATCCCTCGCCATTCTTTTCAATGGTTTTCTATTGTTTGTCTTGTGGCGACACAAATCTCCGGAATTTCGTACCGGAACCAGTTTTGTGATTGCGAATCTGGCGCTTGCTGACTGCTTAACAGGTATAGCAGTGTTGTTCTACGTTATGCCATTCGAGATGATCCACAAGTTTCAATTAGCGATGGTTTGGACAACTATTGAAGCCTCGATTTTAAGTCTAATGCTTTTGTCCATAGAGAGATTGCTTGCCTTCTCCTTTCCCTTTACACGGTCTTCATTAGTGACCTTAAAACGCAGTATTATAATCACTGGCGTGATTTGGCTGGTATCGATAAGTTGCGGAGTGGCTGTTCATCTCTACGAATATCCGGCCCAATTCGGTTTGACTGTTGTCTTTGAGATTTCCATCCTCGTCTTCTTAATTGTGCACGGGGTCATCTTTAGATACCTGCGTCGACGCAATCGTAAGTTCCACCAGTTCTCCAGGGATTTCTCTAAATACATCGCGAAAAAACTCAAGTATTCAACGCAGAGTCATGTCACAAAAGTCGTCCTCATTCTCATCTCCATTGTCGTGATCACCGTTCTTCCGTACATGATCTGCCTTCAGCTGTTGCTTTGGTCCGGACTGAAATTCAAACCAACTATTAACCAAGCTGATCTTGCCCGTATCTCAACATTCGTTCGTTATTTTTACCCTATCGAGGTGATCAACTTTGTGGCGAATCCGGTAGTATATGCGTGGAGGCTTAGACGCTATCGCAGAGCGTTTCTCGATACGTTCTCCTGTTTGAAATGTGTCTGGCTTACCAAAAAGCGAGCAAGAAGCGGATCCACTAGTCGTGAGCTAAATCTTACTGTAGTAAATGCCGGGGAGGGGAGGTAGAGCAAAAAGTCCGCATGGGATTGTAGAACTTGTATAAGTAATAGTATGGTTTCGAGTGCAATTTGGAAAAAACATGCACAAGTGAGTATTTCAAAGACTGTCAAAACAGCACGAGTCCTAAGGACGAGTGCTATTTGAGGTCTTTGAAAAACTTACCGCTGTATGTTTACCAAATTATCCGAGAAACCATGCTATACCAATTAATAATATACACAAAAAAATTAAGCAAGAAGTGACGCGAGTTACGAAAACTGTTCGCCAAAGGAAATCTACTGAAAAACCGCAGTAATGTTTTTCGAATGCAAATCTACTTAAAACGCCGACCATTTTTGCCGTAATTCCATTTAATTTTTCCGCAGATGAGAGGTATGTTTTGATTGGTGACTGGCTCAAGAAATTTGCACTGTATTTCCTTTTCTCTGCACTATATTTCCTTCTAGCCAATTATTAGCCAATCAGTGAAATTGTAAAGCCAGTTCCTATAATACCCACAGTTCAGCTCTCGCATTCAGTCTTCTACTTAAAGTGTCTTCCTACGGTTTCTATTCTTAACGGTTGTAATTACCATGGTCTTAATTCCTGGCAATAGGCCTTTTGCAGCTAGCTCAAAAACACTTTGCATAACAAAATCTGGAGAGCAAGTGAAATCCGGTACATTGTGTTTTTCTTTGTTTTGGAAATCCCACTGTTCTCCATGCTCTCCAGTTTTTCATTGTTCTGAGTTATTTTTAGCAAGCTGCAAACGGCCTATTTTCATATTCAAAACAATATTAAGTTGGATACAAAGTGTTTCAACAACTGAAGAAGTATCAAACATGTCATATTTGTCAGATTGGGCAATTTTCTACAGTTACCATGATAACAACAGCATTTGTAAAGGAGAAATAGAAGATTGACACCCAAACACCACAATAACTATGTAGCAATTAAATGTAAAAGAACAAACAAGAATAACCGTGCGGTTTTTCGGCCGAACTTTTTTATACGTTTAATGATGTACTTCACCATTTACCGAGAGTTGTTTCTGGAGAATAGGTTTACTTACTGAAAGATTTCATACTCTGGTTTAAAAGGGGCTGAGAAGCGGTCAAATTTAGAGTACACTGGGTTAGCCAATGACGCCATCTTGCCTTGACTTTCGAGAGCGTGAACCGTGAAACTGGACACGACTACCCAAGCTTCCCCGAATGTTTCACATATTAATCATTGCCAAACTCAGGAAGCTTGACTTTACTCCCGCCTAAAATGCGCTCCAATAACGAACATAATATGCTAAATTATCCGACCAGTGCAATTTTGAACAAAACCACAAAAATGTGATCCTTTAGTCAAATCTAGCCCGAAAAAAGTCTCAGCAGGAACAGGAAGAGCCAGCCTACTCGCCGTTTGTCCGACCTATTTACCGAAAGATGGAATATCGCAGTTCGGCTGCATTGAACGATACATCCTCTCGTTCAATAAGATATAGGCTGCCATAAAACGATCAACCAGTTCGACCTTTTTAACTCAACGGCATAGTTATCTGCCAGTCGATTCTATAATTGTCTCGTTTTACAGGTCAATTCACGCGGTGTATGGGTTATTTAACTACTGTATATCTAACGCTTTAAACTTGACCGATTCGCAATGGCTTTTTTTAAAGTCAAGAAATACTTTAGCATTTTATTTGTGATATTTATGAAAGATCATTACAGATATATGGTAAAATGAATTGGGGTAGTTAATCACGTTTATGAGAAATGTTTTGCACGAGAAAATTTGCAGAGACTAGTATGGCACAGTGTTGATTTTTTCTTATTCAAATCCACAAAGAATACAAAGACAAATAAAATGAAGCCGCGTATATAGGCACCTTAAAACACTCAGAAATTGAAGGTGATAGACGTGCACGACGTAACGTGCACACCACCTATTGTGAGTAAAGCTGATTGTTTCCTGCATTTAAAATGCCTGAGAATATTAACTTCTTCGTACCGTATTTTCATAAGATAGGATACGGCTTTACACGAGAAACTAACCTCTCGATATGTTCCTGTTTTCTGTCACTGGATTTTGCTTCTCTTCATAACAGCCATCTTCTGAGCTGGGGAACATTACATTCTTCTAGAGCGACCTGTGGATGCCTTACTTTCTGTATATAATCTTTTAGGAAAGCTTTTCTCAAGCTTGAGTGGTATTTTAGCGCTGAAGTTGTCATCTTATATTTCCCGCGTTCACACAACCGATCCCAGAAACCTTTGTGAAGTAGCATTCGTGTTCAGGCTACCCGGTTTCTGGAGTGGTAAATGGCGCACTTACGGATGGTGGGGGCGCGAAGGTAAGAAATGAATACGAGCAGGGTTAATTCTTTGTACGTTCGCATGGCGAAATAAATAACCCGATTACAATTTGCGGTATACATCATGTAAATGTATTGGCAGCTAAACTTTCGACCCGTTAACTCGAGACTTCGTCAGAGCATCGAACATTGTGTTGACTCACGCCACGTTAACGACTAAGGCAGCGGAAAATTTTTTAATATTACATGTAGGGCCCTACTGAAAATCACTTTTAGTGACGTGGGCTTTCTATTGAAAATTTTAAAATTAAAAATATTAAAAATAAAAAAAATATTATGATTAGTTATTAACCGAGCGTGAGGTCTGCAGGGGAAAGTATTTGCCAGAGGATTTCGTACAGACCGAGCGACGAAGGCGCGAGGTCTGTGCGTAAATTCCGAGGGCAAATACTTTCTCGTACTGACCGAACAAAAGAGGTTAATAAGGAATGTATTATACGGCCAGAAAATGTATAAATCGTACAAGGGACTTACATTTCGCGCCCCAGACCGTTAGCCGGTCTGTACGAAAAACTTATCGCCCAGCTAGAAAGCCAATCAGCGTCCGTCATTTTGAGTACAGACCGGAAAACGAACGTTGCCGTATAAGCGTCATTTGAACAGGTTTTAATTCGGTACATTTATCCCAAAATTCCGCGGAACCCACTGAAAAGTAGCGCAATCGTCGAAATATCAGTCTTCGACATTCTTTCTCTCACTACAACAACCTGAAGAATCAACAAACAACCAATCCCTAACGACCCAATATTTATTAAACCGAATCCAACTGTGAATCTGGTGATTTTTCCCAACGGAAAGGGGACTGGAACAAGAACAGAAAAGAAACCAAGAAGGACACTTGCACCCTTTCCTCCTTCTTACATAACGAAATGCTTTTGTTACTTTGTTCGAACTAATAAAGGTGAACAGTAGGAACACGGCCAGAGAAACATGTGTCTGATAAAGAGTGGTCTGTCGGAGTGCTCATGTGACATTACACAATGCAGATGTCTTTTACACAAAATTATTGACTACATAACCCGAAAATAAACATCTTGTGAATAAGTCAAGATATGAGCTTAAAAATAAGACAGAAGTGTAGCGATAATATTTCGACTTTACTGCAAAAGCCTTCGTCAGATCAGTTGATCTGGCGACGACGAAGGCTTTTGCAATACAGTCGAAATATTATCGCTACACTTCTGTCTTGTTTTTAAGCTCATATCTTGACTTATTCACAAGATGTTTATTTTTGGGTTATTTATATTATATTTCGGTCAAATTGTCGGCTGGCAATGCATTATTGACTTCATCCCAGACTTTGCTAGAATTCAAATTATTTCCTAAAGCAAACGTCGTTTCCAGTGCGTGGGTCGCGCCTCGCAAACGAAAGCTCCAGGATAATGCATCACTGAAAATAAAAAAATCTGGTCTCGACTGAAATGAATATGACGTCACGAAAACTTAAATTTGTCCGATGGTATCTTTTTCGGAGTGTACCCTGTTATAAGAATGAAGATATTCAAAGCTGATTTTGAGCAATGAGATATGGTGGGAAAAAAACAGGAATAGATCTTATTTAGATTGCTGAGTTCGCAATGGATCACGGGTAATTAGACTTCCCAGGTCGCTTAATTTGAAATTCTAATTTTGGCCGAGTAACACAAATTTGCCCCCTGTGGAGACTGGAACTACTCATATTGCACGGGGAACTTTGGTTCATGGGTTCATTGGTTCAGTAATCGTCAACCAATCAAAATGTTTTCCTTAATGGAGTAGTCCAGAGCTTCGATTGCAAGGCGCGGCGAAGGTTCTTAGAATGAAATTGTTTCCATGGCTACACTATCTATGGAGTAGCTCGATTAAAGATCCCGTTTGAAATTTGAATTGGTAATATTTTAAAAAATAATGACGATACTGCTCCTACAAACAACGACTTAGAGGTCCAATACCAAACTTTTATTATGGTCAACTAGCCCCAGTCTCTTTTCTTGCGCGCTGTCCGACCACTTATGAAAGCATGAGTACCAACGACATTGCTTAGCCCTCATAGTGAGAGCCACGAGTTCGCCTTGTCAAAATCATTGTCAATGTTCGATGGCCTGTTTCATGATTGCCCGCTTATCAGGCGACCACGTGTCCGATGACATCACCAAGCTGCATAGTTGTGAAGGTTACGGCTGAGAATGGAACGAACGTCGGCGGTGAATCTTAGTGCGTCGAGCATTGGTAGAATGTTAAGCAGTGCTGTGTCGGAAGGATCTGCAAACCACGATTTTATAGGGATTGCGTTATCTAAATGGACAAAGAAGCCGAGCTGGGGGTCATATCTGTCTCGTACCAAGGGACTATTAAGAGAAATCCGCCGGGGATGAGATCTTCCGAGGCTTCTCTGTAGCGCCTGTGCCTCATGAATCTGAGTTCGCGAAGCAACAAACTTTTTCCCGGAGTCTTTGTTTCGCGGGACGCGGCGAATGGCTCTGGGAATGAGATGGACGTAACAAGACTAGAATACACAGTGATGTTCTTTGATTGAAATTATATTCTTAAACAAAATGTTTAAAAAACAATCTGGCATGAAACGTGTACGAAAAAAACCGCATTTAAAAACGCGTGTAGATAAACGAGACCGACCAATACATATAAGCTAAAATACTGGACGAATCACAAGCACGAAGACTCGTTTCAAAAACATCGATGTGTAACACGAATGCATTAACTGCAATCGCCAAAGATCAAAACAATCGCATCTGCTGTTAAAAAAAACCAAACAAAAACAACGCACGAGCTAATTCAACGCATTAACAACATAACAAATCGCACATACAAGACATGTGTCTTCAGCACGGAAGAAAACGCATTTAAAAAGTGTGCACCAAAAATCACACAAAGTTATCATACGTAAGGTTCTTCCTACGCTGGTCTGTGCTGATCGCGTCCGACAAGCATGGAAATTTATCGACCAGTACTTCTTACAGTTACACTTTTTACACTGACCGTAATACTCCAGACAGCTGTAGTATCATCAACTAATTATCTGCGAGGAAAAACATGGGAGGCGAGGGGTTGTTCCCCACTCTTTAGTTTTTCCCGGCATTCATTTCTGGCTCAGCAGAACACTTGTACGACTAAACGTCAGCCGGTCATAACAAAAATACTGCAAAACAAAGATTTCCGACTACATGTTTAAGCTACCTTTGAACTCAATTTTCTCACCTACCTTTGTTATTCATATAAGCTCCAGGTGAATTGTCCAATATGAAGACACTTGACAGATCATCACTGACCATGGATAAATCTTTTACGTATGTTCCAAAATATAAAGTACAGTGCTGTAAAAGAAATTCGACGGCCTCCTCAATAGTAAATTCACATCAGCTAAAAACACAGCAAGTCAAACCAAGAGGATAAATATGGACTAAAATAGAGGTCTGTCCCAAATATTAAAATATGACAACAGCGATCGCACTCTCCCACCACAAGTTTCAATCCTTAAAAGACAACGGTTTGCAAGATTTTTCAGGGATTTAAAATAGACGTAAAGAATGTAAAGAATATCTACCTAGAAAACAAAAACCAAAAATAAACATCTTGTAAAACGCAAGATATGGATCAAGAAACAAGACAGAAAGTTGAACCGGTTATATTTCGACCTTATTTGAAAGTCATCATCAGACCAAGTGTCTGACGATGACTTTGAAATAAAGTCAAAATAAGGAGGACGGCCAGATCATTACCAGAAACTCTTTCAGTGACGACGCTATGAGGTGTCTTGCATATCAATCATGCATTTAGACCCAAGAACATGTTTATAATTTGGTTAAAAGATGTATTAGTCATAAAACACCGCAATTTTCCCATGACTACTTTGTTTTTAATAAGAACAAAATAAATAGAGCAACGAAGCAATCAAACCTGCTGCATCTCCCTAAGGTGCGGACAGAATCAGCAAAGAAATCTTTCTGCTGATCCGGTTGTGTTAGTTATAATCAACGTACATAGTTATGAAGTATTATTATATTTATGATTAAGGCTTTATATAATCCTCGTTTTTACCGTTTTATATATTCTAAATTAATATATAATTATCTACACTGTGTAAATATAAGTTTGTATTTTTAGCATTGTTCCTAGCAGGGCTTCTGATGATAACAGTTTTTATTTCAAAACTCATAGAATTACCCTGTTTAAATCAAGTCTTATTCATTCATACACATAACCATCTCAACTTTCTGTCTTGTTATTTGTCTGATGATGGCTTTGAAATTTTCATCATTTGTCTCAAGATGACTTTGAAATAAAGTCGAAATATAATCTTTTCCACTTTTGTCTCATTTTTTGATCCACATCTTGGATTTTACAAGATATTTATTTTCAGTTTATAATTTGCTTTAAATTTCTTTAAACTGTCGGCTGGCTATGGTTTATGAATATCTACACGTACTCTTCTGTAGACTTTCACTTGTCATTTATACTCTAAAGCTCTGTATTTTTACTTATAGTTTCTTTTTTAGAAAGCAAATATTGTTTGCAGCCTGGCTCGCCAGCTGAGTCGTAGTGACTCAATGGTCAGAGCGTCTCACCGGTCATCAGAAAGTTGCGGGTTCGATTCCCGTCTAGGGCTCAGAAAGTTTTTCTGAGTGAACGAGCTTGACGAACGTCCTCTAGTCGTCAAATATTTTTTCTAAACTTCAAGTATCTTATTAATAAAATAAATAGTTTGATCTTAGAAGCATCAGTAAGAGTTGGTTGTTGATCGTCTAGGTTGTTTTAGTCTTAAGAATGACTGTTGCTAAAAACTGACGTTTTGACGACTTCAGCGATCATCTTCACAGTCAAGTGGGAGGTATTTCTCAGATTCGCCTAAATGTATAACTAGTCATTATGCGAGTCACCTACGCATATACTAATCAACACTCGAACCACGCAATACCCCAACACATACAGTACCAATGACATACACACTCACAATGAGGCAAACAACAGAACTAGATAAACCAGTGATCCAGACAAATACCTTGCACTTGACTTCAAAGATGACCACAGCTGAGGGCATCGAAATGTCAACCACCAACAGCAGTCTTTACCCAAAGTACAACAAACAGGACGATCAACTGATAATGAGAACCTTAAGTTACCTCGTGTTATTAGCGGTTCATAAATATATTTACTTACATGCCTATAATACCTTCTCGTAAAAATGCCTTTGTTGTTGTCGATTTTATCCGTTACCGCTGCACCATATATCTGTAAAAGGTGTAGGGATGGAAAATAATTGATTACAATGAGGTGGTGGAGGACAAGGATTGTAATAGAAGGCTTGAAGAAAGTGAGGAAAGGAGAAAGTTAGCGAGAAAAAACCAAAGGAAGGAAAGAAGGAAAGTACGAAGGAAAGAAGGAAGGAAGGATAAAAAGAAGTACAGAATGATTGGAAGAAAGAAAGAAAGGAAGGAAGGAAGGAAGAAAGGAGAGAAGCAAAGATGATAGGATGAAAAAAGGAAGGAAGGAAGAAAGGAAGGAAGAAAGGAAGGATAAAAAGAAGTACAGAATGATTGGAAGAAAGAAAGAAAGGAAGGAAGAAAGGAAGAAAGGAGAGAAGGAAAGATGATAGGATGAAAGAAGGAAAGATGATAGGATGAAAAAAGGAAGGAAGGAAGAAAGGAAGGATGGAAAGAGAAAACAATATTAAAAAATAATAAAACAATATTGAAAACAATAATAAAGGAAAAGAAAAGAGGGAGAGACAGATGAGACAGAAAAAAGATAAAAAACAAACAAACAAAATTAAGAGAGAGAGGGAGAAAGGATTAACACATGTTATTAAGGTTAGATTCATTCACTCTTTCCTATTCACAAATCTCAAGATGACTTATAAATTAATCTGGCATTAATTATACTTAAATAATCCCAAGTTAGCCAGAGTAAAATAATGAAAGTTCTACACTGCTAGAAAAGAGTTAAGGGAGATGGCTTTAAATCATTCCCATCCAGACATTTCCCTTTCAGGTGTACATGAAAAATCATCTTGTGTTAGCTAGAGTAAAAATAATGGAAATCCAATGTAGACAAGCACAAAAAAGTACATTACATACTTTACATTCAATAAAAAATTGAAAACAAGTTGACATTTAATTTTCTCACCTCCAAGCTTGCAGTAAAAATGACCAAATCAAACCACTGGCCAACCTTGGAGAAAAATAAGAAGACAACAAAATAGAAAATGAATTCATGTACATCATGCAATGTCAATACAGTGTGACAAGACCTTTCTTTGTGCAACTGTACTGCATTATATTGCCATCTAGGTTTGGCCAAAAAAGAGATCACTAATCAGCTAACCAGGCACATGTAAAACTGTTTGACATTGGTCAAAATATAATACTAAAGGCTCAGGTGGGCTGAAAAAGTTTGTTTTGCAAATATATTGGATTTTAAATGGCTTGAGTAGAAGAATGAACTAGGGTAGAGAATAATGATGTTAGTTGTTACACTGAGTGACGAACCATACCGGACAGGTAGAAAAAACTTCAGTAATCCCTGCTGGGTCAAGTAGAGTTTTCTCTACTTGTCCAGTATGGTTCGTCACTCGGAGTAACAACTAACATCACATGGATTTGTCTTTGTTTTCAAGGAAATCTCTCTGTTTCCTCTCTTTACCTACAATAAATAGAAGAAAACCAAACTCGGACAATGACCCCAAAACGTGGATAGCAACAAGTAATTTACTAGATATAATTATGTATCAGACTAGTATAATAAAGTTATATGCTAATTGCCATAGAAGACTTACTAGTTCTAAGAAAAAATCAAGATGAGGTCTTTTATGAACCAGAAATCTAACAGGATGCTGATCAACAGTAACCTAGGTACATGAAAAATTTTAAAAAAATAGCCTTAGTAAAGTTTAAAACAGTAGGTAGGAACAACCATCCCCTTGATAATACTTTCACAGAATAATTTCAAGAAAGTTGAAGCACAAAAATTTGCTGTGTTATCAAATGTTAATGGGGATTATTAGCTGCCGTAATTCATTGTTCAAATATGATATGCAATTTTTACCCAGGTTCTAGTACTCTAAAGCTCAGCAGCACCAAAAATGGCTGCAAAAATACTGCAATCTTTAACTGCTTAAACCCTGCCAATAATGTGAAGTGTATGCCACTGCCAGACATCTGTGTCTAGAGGTACAGTAGGACACCTTGGAGGTAAGTCCTCTCAAGCAACAATAACACTAAGACTTTTGGACACAACTAGGGGTGCACCGGATTTGGAATTTTCAAATCCGGTCAGAACCGGATTTACCGGATTCGCACAAAAATTCCGGCCGGATTTGCCGGATTTGAGATAAACCATAAATTGTGACAACTGGGGATAAATTGGGATAATTTAGTTTTCAAAATGGCAGTCTTATGTTGTTTTTCATGGTTTTTTGAAGAGTTTGTTACCTGTTACGAATTAAAAGTTAACTACTTGTTACGGGTAGTTTGAATATCAAACTGGATTAATTTAAATAATAAATTAATGATTGTTATTGATAATGATTACTAGTAGTAATTGTCATTGTTATTGTTATTGTTAATGATCGTTAAAAAAAATTAAAATTATCCCTGTTAGTCATAAAAGGCAGTTGGCTGAAATTTGTCTTATGCTCGTAGCATACTATACAATTAGCCAATTACAATCCCAACTTATATAATATGGTATTCTGCCATTCTATTGTTTTCTATGACACAAAAAGCAAATGAAAAAGTAAAAATTTTTTGACTTTTAAATCCGGTAAATCCGGCCAGATTTAGAAAAAAATCCGGCCGGATGCCGGATTTGGAAAATTCGTCAAATCCGGCCGAAATTCCGGCCGGATTTGAAATCCGGTGCACCCCTAGACACAACCCATCTCAGATGCTTGTTGCATTTTCTTGTGTTGTACTGTAGAGCAAGAAAAATTACCAGTCTGAATGATTTAAAAATAAAGTACCTACTCTCAACACAAAGTCTGCTGGCATACTTGGTTGAACAGATTTCCGGCCTATACTGCATCAGATAAAAAGCAAAGTATTACTTTAATATTAACCCATTAGGGGGCAAGGGTGCACATTAGTGTTTTACTCTGGCTAATGCCAGACAATGTTACTTGTTACTGGGATGAGCCTTAGGCATTAACGGGGGGTAATGAAAATTATGTAATACCATTGCTTGTGGAAAATTAATTGCTAACATGAATTAATGACCAAAGGAGGCCATACCCCCCTAGTTCCATGCATGAAGTCTGGGACAATCCCATTAATCCTCCTACATGTTGCACCTCCAAAAATGCAACCGAGAGAAAAATGGTAAAAATGGAAGACTCACCCATCACGTTGTGAATGTATTAAAGTCTCATCTAAATCCAGGACAAATATTTTTCTTCTTACTAATTCTGTGAAAATAAACAATGATTAAGAAAAAGAATGTACTACACAAAATTTAACTAATTAAATCAGGGATAAATTTGTAGTAAACCTGTGCTAATCCATACAGTCTTCTTTTGTCTGTTTACAGTATTGTCTATTATTGATGACTATTCATTTTAAAATATTTTTCAGTAAAAGCCTGAGTTAAATTTAATATTGAAAATGTACCAAGCCACCAACTCCTAGCTCAAGTACTGTGACAGCATCAACACAATGCAAGTGTGAGTCATTTTAACTAGGACATTCTTGCCCAGATTTTGAGGAAAAATGGATTCCCCTGCCACCCTTACAGCCAAAATCCTGGCTACACTGCATACTTACTAAGTCTCTGTTGTGACAATGGTGATAATCCATAGGTTGAATATCTAATGGTTTGATGCTGTATAACCTAATAAGAGAGTCAGAAAAGCTTCATGTTAGGATTTACTAAAACTTCTGCATTCCCACTGTAATCACTATTGAAACTAAATTACAGCTATAATTGTTCCCCCTGATAAAATTATGGTAATTCCGGATATAGTTTGTATTAATTCTTATTAGAACTAGCAATAGGTTTATTGTAAATTTTTCAACTACACCTTTGTCATTTTCAGACAATTACTTTACAGAAATTTGTTTGTAATGACTTTTAAAAATTATAGGAAAGTTGTGTTTACAATAAACCTATTGCTACAGTGTTCTAGCTAGGCCTAAACAACAGGGCATCCTGCCCTGCCATTTTCTTGCCCGCCCTTTCGTTTTACTGAGGGCCCTTTGATTTTCGTCTTCACCCTCTCATTTCTCTTGTAATTATCATGCAATCAGCCATTTTAAACAAGCTACTTTTCAGCTGCTATGGTTTTTAGCTTTCAGTGCTAACACAGCATGGAAAGTGCAAGAACAAAGTGAGACACTCATCTTATAGACTGTTGACTTAATGAAACATTACTTTGTAGAAATGTGAAGAGATACACTGTTAACATTGCACATTAAAAACAAATGACTAGAATTGACAGATTATGCATACTTATGAATGCAAATTAAAAAATTGCAATATGCAAATTTTCCACCCTTTCATTTTTTTAACCAAGCTAGAACACTGTGCTACGAGTTTAGTTTTAAGAAGAGTTAAATTTTCAAAACCTGAGAGTACAACACAGCAGGGAAAATTAATAACATTTGATCATTGTAGCAGTATTATTGTCTGGTTGGCTGACTGCCTGATGCCTATACCCCAACAATTTTCAAATTTCACCCAGAGCATAAAGTCCAGCACCTCAACTTAAGTTCTGATTTTTAATTATTAAAATTCCGGAAAGATTAAAAAATAATTAGAGACAGAATAGCCGATTATGTAAATAATCAACTCATGTTTTTCATCATAAGCAAATGCCTCTTCAACACATTTCCACTTCATCCAGTTAAATTAAACGGATAATCAAAGCGTGTCTAACATTAATTGAATTTTTTCACCCTACATGTACATAAAGACCATTTCGATAGGGACTGATAATTCCAGACGAGACGGCCAAATTTCAGTTGTCTAACACCAACTGAGCAAAACAAACTTTTTGAGGTGAAGCAATCATTAACAACGAATTTCACAACAAATGCTCAATTCGTTGTGAAAAAGCTACACTCGTACACTTCCACTAGAGAGGCTCCAACTCCAAGGACGTCTGGTAAAATGAAGTTCGACACTATTCAACTCATAATTATAAAACTCGCAACAGTAAGTTTTCATGAAATACGCAAAACATCAAAGTTAATCCGGTTTTCGTTAAGCTTACTGTTCACGAGATAAATATGGCTCTGGTTTCCTACCAGAAGCAAGCTGCAAGGTTCCCATTTCTAACGTTTTCTCAGTTCACCTACCGTTCTCATGTTTCGTTTGAGCAAATACAAAAGCAGCGTCCATATTTTCATTACAAAAGTCGTGATTCTACGGTAGTTGAGGAATTGGAGCAATTCCCTAAAGCTTTTTAAGGCCATGTATGGCTCCATGCGACATTTGCAGGCGAAGTTAAGGTGCCATTTGTCTTTCTTTCGTTACTCTTCCTTAAGTTTTCTGCTTTCCAGTCCAACAAGAAGTTCATACAGTTTATACATAAATAAGAACACAAGGCATTGTGGATGGCCACCTGATCGGACGGGGGGTTTTGCTTAAGCTCAGGTGTGATCGAAGAGGATATTTCGCTTATATCGCTGGCCTCTGAATGAAATAAAGTAACGATTTAGCAATATCATCGATTATAATTATGATGGCCCAGCAAACAATTGAGGAAAGAGCCATCATTCTCACAGTTCAAGCAGGACTCGAATTGGTGACATTCTGAAATTGCGTTTCGTTGATAATTATGATTTATGAAACATCTTCAAAGTAACGATATAAGTAACAAAACGTCGATAATCAAAATTCTTCCGTCTCTAACTTGAGTTCTGTTTAAATTCCATTTATAGCACAATTATTTGCTGCGCTATAATATTTATAACCACAGTCCATGCTTCAATTCCCGGCAGATATTTCAAGTACAAAAATTTAAGAGGCTGTCTCTGGAAGTTTGCGTGCCTTTTCATGTTTGCCGGAGCATCTTTATTTTTGATAGTAATATAAAATTCTAGTGGAGTTGGTAGCTTTGGAGGACTTGTAGAAAATCAAAAGGGTTGGGAAATTGCCGGATTTTAGGAGTAAAAAAACTGACGTTTTGAGCCAAGGCCCTTCGTTGGAGAGAAAAAAATACAGAGTTGTTAAGCCTTATTTCCACTTGTGAAATTCTCCGCTCAAATGGTTTCCCAGGAGCCAACGGGAAACAAGGTTCCCCATGAGCCAATGAGAAATAAGGTTCCCCAGGAGCCAATGAGAAACGATAAAAAGTCAGCGTGCGCGTAAAATTCTACTGGTGAAAATCAGAGTTTAAAATTTAACAAAAATTCCCGATTTCAGGTTTACATTTGTGTTGTTTCCACAGACTAAATATTAAAAATTTCTCAGATGTATTTGCCTGGATTACGCTTGAAACAACTATACCTAATGTCTTTTATAAGTCAAATTTGATGTTAAGTAACGAAAATATTAGGAGTTAAGGTATGATTCTCTCAAATTTTTGACTTCACTTTCGTATAACTGAGGGGAAAATCTTAATGAAAATTACAATCAACGTGTCACCAGCACTTCATCTAAACTGTATCGCGAGAAAACTCAAGGTACAATTAAATCATCAAATTAAAATAATTATTGAATACTGTATTAAAACGAATATCAAAAATATATATATTCCCTGTGACCATATGTTACTTTTCAAAAACTAATTTACAGTTGTTACGGAGGTATAAGTTAACAGAGAACTTAAACTCGTTCTTCTCTACGCAATTTCCGTGGTAAAATATTCTAATGGTAATTGACTTCCATAGCGCTCTTTTAGCATGCCTTGGATGCTACGTAAAACAGAGTTGAATGAAAGATGCCATGTTTCCTTCTCACTTGTCAACCTACAAAGAAGGCAGAACGAATGTTAACTCATTATTGTCCAAGCAGATTGAAAAAATGAGTCAAAAACGTTTGCTTAACTTCATGTCGCGGTCCATGCGCGCGAAAAACCACTTTTCTGACTCAATTTTTTTGTAGCAGATTTAAAAAATAACTTGGTTTGAATGCAAAATTCGAACGGGAAGTGGATAAAATGTTTCATCTTGCACTGGTGGCGGGCATTCGTGCGGTTGGCCAAAACAGAGTTGAAGGTGGTTAGATGTATACAGCTTCGTGGACATACCCGCCTTGCCAAGGATTAAGGTTAGAATGAATATAAATACTCAACGTGCTTCTCAGATTTAAGAACAAACTGCTAGAAATGGTACATGGTGTATAGGCGGAAAGTTCTAGGGTTTGATAGTGGTGTGACGTCATCATAACCATATCGAAACTGACAAAAATTCTTTAACTTTCGTATATTTTAAAGCCATCTATTATTACATTAGGGCCTTTTATGAAACAAAAATTTAGAGCTTATCTCTAAATGTTCTACGCATAAAATATCTACTGCACTGGTTATCAAAATGGCCAAATTTTTGACGCACAGTGGTGCTCTACGTATTCAATATTAAACTGCAATTGATGTCATTATGCCAGACACCGCATATTATATATTCGACATAGGTGTTGCTGTTGTTGAGTTAAGAAAGCGTCACTTGTCATCTTCTCATCGTTCACCGACTTCTCAATATATCTCACCCACACACCAAGAAGTCTGTGTGAAACTTTGGTGAAACTACATTTTCCAGTTGTTCGGAACAAGCGGTTGACTGGTGACAACGAACATTCGTACCAAAGTTCAAGTCCGACTAACTAAAGAAACACGTGAACAACGTGCAGGGCATGTGCAACACGTGAACGTTGCGTGCAATACTAACTTTTCTACACGAATCCCCTTCTTATTGCTTAAAATCCTGCTGATAGCCTTGAAAAAATTCTTGTCGTAAATTAGGTATGCTGTGTAGACTATGCTTCCCGACAGAGTTCGTAAAAACTGCTTGTTGGGCCTATAGTTTTGTTTTATTCATCACCTCTCCGGTCGTATTAACGTTTAAAATTTATTGCTTGAGTGATCTGCTTGCTATCTTCCTATCCCCGTTGGATTTTTTGCCTATTAGAGACATTAACGACGTTGACTTCAGTGACGGCATCCTTCAAAATTTCTTCATTTACAGAAACCACAGTTAATTAACCCCCGTGACTGATATTTGTCGCTTGTTTCATTACTTCTAAAACTCTCCAGTTCTCCTAAAACCACTGCAGTCTCGGATTAAATTTTATCCTTTTGCGGGTTGAATTCAGTTCAGACCATCGTACCTGCGGTAAAACTTCAGAACTAACCACATTTTCTCGAGATCCTTTTCAAAAATGAGATTGCCGAGGTATTCCACAAGAACCCTGACATCTTCATCGACAGGAGCTACAAATAAAGGAAACAACAGCCACTTTAAATGGACAAGTTGAGCACGAAGACCGCTATCACGTTTATACTAGAACACAGGAAGATTTTCACGCATCTAGTAAAATGCAACTGCAACGTCATATTATAACATAATATTTATGAAATGAAAGTCAGGGTATAAGAACGGTTCACGACATTAATCGAGTTAAATGGTAATTAGTAGCTAATTTGAAATGCCGTTATTGTCATACCAATATGTGCCAATCTTTTCTTGATAATTTTTTTTAATACAAAAAATGTTTTTCTTCCTATTCCTTAAGTTTTTTCTCTTAAATTTATTCACCAATATTTTTAGCGATTAACTAGAATTCTTTCAAAGAAACTGTATCGAGCCACCTCAACGGCGTTTTAATCAAAGATCATTAAGTTAGAGCAGCTTCCCTTTCAAGATCAAATGTTTTGGGAAATGTTTGCTTAGTTTATGGACTCTACCTTGTGTAGAACTTGTCCAAAGTTTCAACATCTCTTTAATTTCGGGGAATGTCTCAGCACCAGCCAATGTGACCTTAAAAATACACACAATATAATAATTACTAATTGCGCCTGATTAATTAATGACCGAATTAGGAGCTTCATCGGGAAGCCTACGTATATAGTCTTCATGAAAATACATTTAAAGAGTAGAATTTAGCAACAGTATAAACAAAACTACAAGCAACAGTGAAATAAAACTGCCAAATAAAGAAAAGGGTCTGATATTTGGAGAAAGACGAGGCTTTTGTCAGTGTAAATCACATAATCAAAATCATTTTAACCACTGAAACAATTCCGAAGCTTTTTCTAGGTCACTAAAGTGACTGACTTACAGAGATACCTGGTTATTTTTCATCCAAAAGATACCTTGATTTTCGTGGGTTTTTTTTTAATTTGACAATTCAACATCTTGGGTCATATTCGATAGTTATGTTCATACAAATTTTCCAGTTAATTCTCCGTTGAAAGAAGAATATAAAGAACGTATTTAGTTTCAGTGCCTGTACCTTTGGCGGAGATGGTATTGCGGAGATATTGCTGCCTTCATGGTGTGACGGATTTGGAGTTACCACTGAGGTAAAGGAGATCGGAAAGTTGTAAATTGTGTCGACTTTATTCCTCTCCTTCTCATCATGGCGTCGTTGTTGTTCATAAGCAAGTTGAACTTCGTGCCTTAAAGACTCTGGTAATGCTTCCAAGACACTTGGATCCAGCTCAGGAATAGTGGAGACTTCTTGCTTCGACGGCAGATTTGAGTTTGGCTTAGGTGCGACCTTAGATTAGATAAAAATAGGGGGAAATTCTAACGATTTAAATTTGAAACAAATGGAAAAAATAAAGACAACTAAACTAAATTAGCATAGGAAACACAACACAGAATGGAAATGCAGTACCGTGCAATGCCGGAACAATACAGAGCAGTAGAGTTCAGCAGTGCAGGGTAGTTCAGACAGTCGAGTGCAGTTCATTACAGTACAATACAGTTGGGTATAGTACCGTACAGTACAGTACAGTACCGTACAGTACAGTACAGTATAGTACGCTACGGGACGATACGGGACAAGACATGGCAGGACTGAGTAGCGTAGTATAAAAAAGTGGAGTACATAACAGCAAAGCGCAAAACAGCACAACACAGTTAAACAAATTATGTCACAAAGCCTTTTCAGGCTACCAGTTAAGCTAATAAACCTTTTTAGAGGCAAAAGTTTCTATTGTCCTTTTCTTTGATCCAGATTTTGTTTGCTTAGTGACCTCCCTCTTCTCTGTTCTTTGATATTCATGCCTCAAATGTTCAGTTAGTTCCAAAGGGAGACAATCTACCACTTCTGGATCCCACTGCGATGGCGAAGGAACCTAAATATAAACCAAAATGAGAACAGAATAAAATTTACATGTAAGTTACTCACAGCTCTCAAGAGTCAGTTATAAGGATAAATAGATAAGGAAATTGTCGTGACTATCGAAACGCTACTGTGGCCTGAAATGTTTTGAACGTAGCTCACAAAGCTAGCGTCCATGACCAAACATTTCGACACTCCGGCCCAGTGTCTTCATCAGAGGCAATCGCTGAGAGTATGAGGTCCCTGGTCTTATCCTCACAGAACCACTGATGAAGTTACCTATTAATGAGATCCAAATAGGTTTCCGGATAATAGGTAACTAGTTCCCTAAAAAACCTGTTTGACGACAGTTTTTATTTCTCATCCAATTAATAAGCTATGCGGCACATGTTGCGTAATCTGGAATTTTGTTCAAATTTCATAAGTTTCATCACGCAGATTCGGCTAGGCGCAAAGTATTACAAATGGATATGTGCTGGTAAATACAATGGCAAATACAAAAGACAGATACAGCTCTGATCTTACTTATCAAACGGACGCACCTAAATAACCATATTTTCAAACTATTTTTCAAGTTGGAGTTATTTTAGCTTAGTAAATTGAGGAAAGAGTTTATTTAAATCACAGCGATGCTGTGTCCAATTTACAAGTGTTGAATAAACATTCATTTCTTTTGAATTTTCCTTACGTCAAGAAATACGTAAAGTGAGGTGTGTATCATTCAGCTGGGTGACTCACCTGCACTTCGTCTGGTGTGGCGACGTCTGCACAGCCATTACTTCTCAATGTAAGCCTCTGATTCCTTTGCTGGTAAGAATTCTCAATGTCTGTTTTAATTTCATCCGGAAGAGCCTCAAATACCGCGGGATCAATTTGAGACGGAGATGGCAACGACAACGAAGTCAAAACATCACGACCTCTTTTACTTTGGAATGTTGTGAGCAAACTTCTCTGGGGACAAGAATGAACTGGGGAGCGACCTGGCGAACTCTTTTTGGATCGACCAGGTGAGCTCTTGCTGGGCCGACCAGGCGATCCTTTATTGGAACGGGCGGGCGATTCATTGATGGGACCCGCAAGAGACTCACCTTTGGAACGGGCAGGTGAAACCTTACTGTGAGAGTTACGTGAGGGTGAACTCGTGAGGGAATTTCGAGGCGGAGTAAAAATTGGAAAAACCGGCAAAGGTGGAAAATCCGTTTTTCTGTTAGCAGTATCGTCGACACGGATTCTTTTGTTGTCTTGCCTCGAATCCTGCCGACCAGTATTACTGACTTGTGTATCATGTTCGAGTTTTGTTTTCTGCTGACACATATTCAACACCGGCTTATCTAGTTCTTCCTCACTCAGAACCAACCTAAAGTCGTCATTATCGTTTGTTAAAATAATCTTCGGATCTTTGCCCGATTTTTCTGTCAATGTAACGTCGATAAATTCCTGTTCTTGCGACCTGCTGACCTGGCTGCTCACGGTTTCCTGCAATCGAAAAGTACTTGGTGAACCTATGGCTGAATGGCACGTATTAACCGCCATAGTCGACTTCCTCTGGCATTCACCGTCGCCTGATTTCATGACCACATCGGAAATTTCACCTGAATCCGATGCTCGCTTAGTAACAGATAAAAACCAAGAAGTGTTCCGCAGATCAGTTGTGATGGTTGTCTGTTGTTCATTGCATTCGTTGAGGCTCGACGTGGTTGCCGTAAACTGCTTCATGAACTCGTGTATTGTTTTTGTTGCAGAGGAAGAAGTCCGATCGTCTTTCGATAGTTTACTTACTTGGATTCCCATGCCGCGTATGTCAGACACAGGTGCTCCTAAGTGCTTGAACATCACCACACACTCTTTGGCGATCGTATTCGGATCATCAGTGAAGGAACTCATGGTCGTTGATCTTGAAAGATTGTCGCACATACCACATCCCATGAACTTGGTTGGGTTAATAGGAGCATCTTTATGGCGAACTCGAAGCTGTAAATTAAACGAAAAAACGGACGTTGCTAGTACGTGAAATGCTCTAACCATGCACCGACCTTACACGGTCTCAGACGGTTAGCAAACTTTATGAGTGAAAGCTAGAGAAGCAAAGTAGGGTAAGAGAAGTAAGGGAAGATTGTGGACAGTCGAGAGCAAGTACTCATTACAAGAAAGTATGGTGATGATAAGGATTAATAAATGGAGGAACTAGGAAGACAAAACAAAACAAATAATATAAGAAAACAAAGAAGAGAGAAAAATTCATTATATCCAGGTGATTTGACCGCAAGCAAAAGAGGCCTGGAACTAGCAGCACAACAAAAATCCAATTTCAAATTTTTAATCAGTTGTGACATTCTGTGTCTTTTGTGAAACGGTTTGAAACTTTGTGTCAGTATTCACTAAAGGGAAAGGTATTTCCAATACGAATTTAAGAACAGAAACTGCTATAGTTCATGAGATATTAACTAACTTAAATTGCAAAATGGATTTCTATTTGACAGCCAGTCCCAGTCTACTTTCATGTTTCCAGATCACCGGGATTGAAACCACGAAAGAGCGGGAAGAACTGAGTGCAAGAAATGAAATTAAAGGAAAACGAAATGGACCAACAAGACACAACTTACTTTAAATGTCAAATGTTTTCCATTAACCCCAGCAGACTTCATTCTTCGATGAACTTCGTTTGACAAGTCATGTATAAATTTTTCCGCTTCACAGTCCTGACAAATCAATCGACACAACAGATTTTTTATATTTAACAGTAAAACTCCCATCCACTTTTTGGCAAAGATAAAAATTACGATTAACTCGTTAAAGACCGCGGAATTTGAACAAAAAAAGAAAAATTGAAAAATTTTTGCTAAAAAATACGCACTAAAAAACACTTTTCTGACCCAATTCTTTACGCAAATTTCAAAAAAGTTTGTTTCAAGTCGTAATTCGAACAGGAAATAGGCCAAAATTGCAAAAGTTTATACAAAAATCTGAAATCTGATATTTTGGGTCAGACCGAACAGAGTTAAGGTCATTTCACAGAGATTTTGTGCGCAGAAAGATGCATTAGATTGCAACAGTTTTCATCGTATTAACGAAGTCCTTCCCAGATAATCCAAACTTGATAAATATCAAACAAGTGTAATTCTTTCTGGCTCTGTAAAACATTTAGATCACAAATTTTCAGCGTCCCTACATCCGCTTATTGGCTAGTATTTTTTTACTTCCGATCGAAGACGTTTTACCAGTCTGGACCTGATACAATGGTCCTCCACACCTATGACCATGCAATGCTGTTTTTTCCTCCAGTCCCCTCCTTTCACTTGTAATGAACATCCTTCGCCTATATTCCAGGCTACTAATTGTGAAGAAGAGCACGCTTAGAAAATATGACAAACCTCCTCAAATCTCATCCCGTAATTTATTTCGGCAGAAATCGATTTCCTTTCTCGTTCAGTCTGCAGCTGTCGATCGTCTTCTCCACGACTGTGCCTATACAACATCTCTCCAGTTTTACGTCCAAATTCCCTTTGCAAAACTTGCAAGGATATTCGTTGTAAATCCAGACAAGTCACGACGTTGAGAGCTTCCAATTTTTGTCTCAACGAATAACCAACTCCAGGTAGATCTGTTACCTTCTGACTGCCTTTGCAAGGATGAGCAGTATTAAAATGAAGAAAATCAATATAAGACACACCTACTATAAAGAATTAGATAGCCTGAACCTCGTCATGGTGAAGGTGGAACTAGTTTAAAAACTTATTTCCTGTTGTTCAACGATAGCTTTGATGTAGAAGACAACGGCGGTGATTATTGTGATGATACAGCTGACGATTACATTGACGTTAAAGTTTCGTAGAAATATCGCTTATACTAACCTGGTAATTGCAGAAATATCTATTTAACTTGTTAAGGTGGTTACTTACTTATAAATTCAGAAATGTCATCAGGCTGGATGTGAAATTGGCCGTTAGGTTTGGCAACTTTGGTGCACATGCGAGCCAGCAAGATGTTCGGGCCAATACCAGCGGATGCCGGACACCTAGTCTTACTCATGATTTCATCACGAATAGTCTGAGCCAGTTGCAATGGCGTGACCTTTTCTGACAAAGAAGAAACGATTGATTCTACTGAACACTACTGAACACTACTGAACACTAAGGTTCTCACAATACAAAGTTCCACATTATAGCACAGTCATGGTATTCTAACTCATACTCTACTGTTACATTTCATGCCATACCATACCATATAGTACCGGGTCACATATCAAACCATACCATACCGCACCATACTATTCCATACAATACCATGCAATTCGATATCATACCGAATTAGTTACCGTACCATAGATTACCAAACAAGACCACACCACAGTATACCAGAACTTTGTATCCGTGATCTTACCTCAATACCACTCTATGATACCACGCCATACCATATCATACCATACCACCATAACACAATACATCATGTCATACCAGACCATATCCTTCCACACCATCTCATACTATACTATACCACAACATACCAAACCACACTATATAATACCAAACTATTCTTTACCATAATATGCTATACCATACGAAACAATACCAAAACCAAATCCAATCCAAATCTAGTCCGAATCCTTTTCGGTTGCGTTCACACCAGCAAAATCTCAGTCAATGTGAACGCACCTCTAGACGTATCTCAGACGCCTTTCCTTCATTTGAAGTTAAACAGCTACCCCAGCGTTAACGCTATAAAGACGATCACCAACTTACCTGTTTCCACGTAATGCGTGACGTCCACGAAAGCCTCGTCGCAACTCACCGCTTGAATCTCATGCGTGTAACTCGCGAGAATCTCATAAAGGTTTTGAGACACCTCTCTGTACTGCTGGAACTCGTATGGAACACATATGAGGCCTGGGCACAATTTTCGAGCCCGGCCCAGCCACATTCCGTTCTTAACCCCACAAGAACGAGCTTCGTAGCTGCACGATGCGATCTCGGAAGTCGAGTCAGAGGACGAGGTCGAATTATCAGGACCTAGGAAAAGAACAGAAAAAAATTATACAATTAAGATCCAACTGGGACGAGTTGAGAAAAATGCAAATCTAGGGCACCCGATTGGGAATTGAACCCACGACTCTACGAATCTTGTTTAACCCTTTACCCGGCAGTGTTGCGAAATGGCAACATATTAATTTTACTCTGGCTAACGCCAGACGATTTTACTCGTCAAGGGGAGACCTCCAGAAAACCTGCCAGATAAAGGGTTAATGGTCTGTCACTGAGCTACGGAGGCCGTTGAAGTAAGGATGATTACGAGTTTAGTATCTACAGTGTATGCATACGATGTAAATGGATTGAACCTGGGAGAACAGTGGAAGTTGATCGTCCAGGTTAGTGTAGTCTTGAGAAGAGACTGTTGTTGGTGGAAGTGACTGACGTTTCGACGGCCTTAGCGACGGTCATCGATCTTTTGAGTCTAGTGAAGAGTAAATGTCAGGTTCGCCCAGATTTGTATCTTGTTTGTGCGTCATAAATATAGGTGAACCTCATATTTACTCTTCACTTGACTCTCAAGATGTCCGCCCCTAAGCTACTCACGCATGTGCAAATGCTTCCTAACGGTGTTATCACTCACCAGTTGCAGCTCTAGTGCCAGATCCCCTTCCAGCATGGCACACTGCCACAGGTTTTCCTTTCAGCTCGGGTCTACTCCTCAACGTCACGGATACAAAAAATGAATCCATGTCGATATGCATTATCACACGTCTCCTGGGCGTCATTTTTTGCAGCGATCTTTTTGATGCCTTTAATTCCGTTGTTTGAATTAGATTATTGATAAAATCCCGAAACTCCGCCCCCCAAGTGGACAGGTAATGTAGCCGTGAATGGCTGTAGAACTCGCTGATGAAGTTGGGATCACCGGCTTTTGGTAGACTCGTTTGTTTCCGATCAACTCTCCGTATGGCGCCGGTGTTTTCGGGAGCATTCAAGTTACACATTTTAGCGGTGTTGGATGAGTCAGTTTTTAAACTTTCATCACTTGTACTACCAATGATGTCGCTTTCATCGGGTGATTTCGATAGAGTAATGATAGAATTAACATCTAAAATCTCCTCGTGGGATTCTTTTTCCATGCCAAGCTCTGCAAATTTGGAAACACTTGACCTCTCCAGAGAAACTTCACTGTTGGACAACGTCTCATTCCTGTTTTTTGGTACTTTAGACCCTGTGTTCACCATGTTTTCGTAGGATACGTTGTGCTCCTTGGCAAAATTCATCACAGACCCTTTCGGTCGACCGCTTTCTCTGTATTTTCCTCCGGCTCCATAAAGAAGATATTCTCTGTATGGTAAAAGCTTTCCTTGCTGGATGCTGTCAGCTATCCAGTTGGGATGGACGACCTTCTTATCTCTAAGATAGAAAATTGGACATTGGGAACCCTTATCAGTTAATTTTGGGATTACGACTAGTGAACATTCGTCAAGCTCACTAGACCTAGGGCTCAGAAATCGTTTTTCTGAGATAATGAGCTTGACGAACGTTCACTACTCGTCTGATATTTACCAAGCTCCCACATGAACCAAATTTGTGTTCAGCATAAAGAGAACGCAGGTTACCGCAAGTAAATTTGTGACGACTTGCGATGCCAAACGAGTCAAACTAGTCACCGTAAGTTCTGCACTTCTGCTAGTCCCAATGTTATTACGGCAAATTTATGGGTCTTAAAAGCTCATCATTACGTTGCCCTGGTTTTCTCTACAAATATTATGATTTTACTTCTATGTCCGACTGAATGGCTTTATTAAAGATATTTTGCTGGGCTTTGATATTCCTCTTAAGATAGTGACATCATCTGTAGACTTCGCTATTTTTGTGAGTCATTGTTCGGTTGTTTTTAGAAGTCACAACCAGCCTCAATTAAATAATAATGTCAAGAGAAAAAGCTGGTATGTATAACACTGAGATTTGTTTTTTTGGCTTCTCCTCAAGGGAATGGGATTGGGACATTGGGAAGTGGGATTTGGAAAAAAGATTGGGCTGGGAAATGGAATCAGTGCCCCTCTCTTCAGAAACTTGTAATAAATCAAACATCAACCACTTGCCTCAAGTCCTTTATTTTGCTGTCAGGTAGGTTGGTGGCAACAATATGAGTGCATCTGGATCTAGAGTAATAATGTTGAAATCCTCCACCATATTTTTTCATTAGCTTTTTAAGTTGATCTGAACTAGGAACTGAAAAAAACAGTTTGTGCCTTCTTTATACTCTTATGCCCATCTTAATAACTACATACTATGGCTCTGTATGATGCAGCTTACTTGTATAGCCATTCACAAAGATGATAACATTCCTGAAAAGGTTTGACAAAACTCTAAAACAGAAAATGTGTATTTATTCATACTATACTACTCATACTGGACATTGTAAACAATGTTTTACAATTGAGTGTTCAAAATTAATTTTTTTTCTAGTTCATTCACCAGGCAAGTAACTGAGCTTTCCAGGTTGTCCAGGTGAACTTCAGGAGGGCTGGGGGGAACTCCAGGTTGCCCTACCCAGCTTACACTTAAACAAAGTATTACAACAAAAGCAATTATATAGAAGTATACCAGGTACGTGTGTAACAACCAACCAGTCAGCATTTCTTTGCAGAAATCAATAGTAAGTTTGCATTTGACCTTAGCTGACCTGAATATACCCCTGTTTACTAGATTTGATGAATAGTGACCTTAGATTGTCTGTGTTCTCACCTGTTGATCAAAATTCTCATATTATTATTAACCAGGGTTAACTCCTAAATTCAGGACCAGGCATATAGTTTACCACACAATACTATAGTAAAACAAACCATTTATAACTTTAATAGTTTGTATTTAACATTCAGAACAGCTTACTCATTTTCGTCATCTTCATTTTTCATCACTTCAAATTGTTGATCAAGCTTTCTGATTTTGGTCCTCATGTACCCTCCCTAGAAGTCAACATAACATTAACAATAAAAGTTCAAACAAAATCAGCTTGGCTTTACAATTATTAGAACTACAAGTAATGCAATGGAACTGCAAACTTTTGTTTTGGCGGTTGAATTAGGACCATAGATATCAAAAGCAATGACCTGGTTTGCCTTTTCATATTGCTATATAAAAACCTGCGTCGATCACATTACTGTACTCTCTCTAGCAGTATCAAACTAACCCAATCACTCCATCCGTCCTCTCCACGCTTTTGGGCTTTGGAACTCGTCTGCCTCAACTCTGCCATGGTTCTAGAGAACAGAATTCCCCATCATACTTCCCTCATATTGTTTAGCAGTTTGACAGGGCGATATTCCTGCCTAAACTGGCCCAACAAAACGTCAGTGTTTTTGTGTGTGCCACCGACCATTATCTAGAGCAATTTTAGGAGACTGGGTAAGACTAAATTTTAGTCGCTTCCAGGGTTTTTCGTTTTCATCGCCATAGCGACGTCGATTAATTTTGGAGGAGATTTGGAGGACAAAAATTGTTCACTGAAAACCGTCATAATGTCTGATTTTGACGACGAAGAAGGTGTTGATGAACCAGTGCTTGATGACGAAGAGGAAGATGATGAAGACGACGAAGAAGTATAGATATACATTTTCATTTTTCTGTTTTTTTCATTTAACTGTTCCGCAAATAACCACTTCAAGACGTCGCGAAAATTCGTTTGTTAACTGTTTAAAACTCACGATTTCCTCGCAAGATCTTGACTAGGGAGAAACAACGAGCTTTAAGGGACCTCAAAATGGATTATTTTTCACATGCAATGTTCTACATGAGGCGAAGATTGTACAAAAATGTCGGGAAAGACAGAGGATTTCCTACTGGGGGACCCAGGAACAGAGCTATTTAATAATAATATGGTAACCACACTCCACAGTGCGGTTTAGTCTCACCACATTAATTTTGTTTGTTTCACTGGCATCCAAAGGCAGCTAGGTGGGGGTTAAGAACCAAAGCTAAGTCTTTGGCAACCTCAGAATATCTGATGTTAAATTTAACAAGAATTAGAGAGAATAGAATAGAGAATAGAATGTTTATCTGTCAATTCAGTGTTATTGGTAGTTCAATGTTTTTCTAGTCTTGAACCAGGGAAGTTTTGTTGGTGCAACATTTTGGAAGTAACTTCTTCCATTATCAGGCATGGAATCTGATTTCACGCTATCTCATTTCACCATGCCTGAAGATAGAAGAAGTTACTTCGAAAATGTCACGCCAACAAAACTTCCCTGCTTCAATACTAGAAAAATGTAGAACTACTTACTATAAGTTGTATCTTTGATGTTAGCGCGAGATCCTATTATTCAACTTGTTTCTGATTCAAGGTGTATCTAGTGAAGTCAGTTCAAATGACTATATTGTCAATTTCCACTGAGCTACTAGGAAACATTAGTAATGGGTGAAATTATAAAATAGACGTATTGTAGAAAATTTGACAAATTGTAGGTATATGTCTTTACAGTGAGTGTCACCCACAAATTCTTAGCACATCCCAAGGTTTTGATTCCAGCCACACTGCAGATTTAAGTTTCTTTCATTTCCTAGGAGGCTTTAATGCCAGTTATTCGTGAGAAAATTGGGATCTGGATCCCAACTCCCTTTGGTGGCTGTGTCACTAACCAAAACAATTCTTTTTACTCAAGAAAGTTCCTGAAAATCCTTTGACTGAAGAAATCCTAGGCAACTCGCTGTCACTGTTGTGTAAGACAGGGAATGGTTTGGCACATGCTTATGTACGCCTGGACATTCATGATAGGTAATGTAGTAACACTCAGTAAATGAGGAAATTTGATCACAAAATTCTTTAATACCATTTTGGATTTTTTCAACCTAGGCAAATTACTGACATAAGCATACTAAACTGCTTCATTCATCTGCGATACGTGGTAAGCAAAGCAGTAATTGAAATAAACTATGGTTAACATTTAGAATGAATGTATGCTTGATTAAATAAAATTAAATAAATGAACAGGTGGATGTATGCATGGACAGACAGATGGATGGCTGGATGAATGAATACACAGATGTGTGGACCAACAGACAAACAAAAGGATGGTTAGACAAATGGACATACAAAGATCAACAGATGGACAAATGGGCAGTAAGACAGATGGAAAGTTAGACAAACTGATGGATGGAAGGACCAACAGACATGCCACAAAGATGACCAAAGACCAAAAGACAGACAAACAAGTAATTAGATTGACAAACAGATGGAAGGACAGAAAAGTGGATAGGTGGACCAACAGACAGATGGGCATATAATTTGACTGACAGACAGATACAAGGACTAACAGACAAACACAAATCGTTAGACATCGGAAGAGATAGAAGGACCAATGGACAGTTAGACAGATAGGTGGGTACAAGGACCGGAAGACAAGACAAACAAATAATTAGATTGACAAACAGATGGAAGGACAGAAAAGTGGATAGGTGGGCCAACAGACAGATGGGCATATAATTCGACGGACAGACAGATACAACGACTAACAGACAAACGCAAATGGTTAGACATCGGGAGAGATAGAAGGACCAATGGACAGTTAGACAGATGGTTGGGTACAAGGACCGGAAGACAAGACAAACGAATAGTTAGGCAGATGGATGGAGTGAAGAGACAGACTGATAGATGGATACAAGAACTAGCAGGCAGGCAAAAAAATGTATGATTATAAAAGTAGAGTATTGCATAGGCAATGTTAAACGACGAGTATAAGACGAAAATGCGTAGGGAAACTGACAAAACTTAAAGTTCGTAAAACTGATGTTTTGGGCAACTTGACATTTCACTCCAACGAAGGGCCTTTACGAACTTTAATTTTTAGTAGTTTCTCTACTCCCTAGACTAACGGAAGATTAGACAGATAGACAGATCGAAGAACCAATTGAAAGACAGACGGATGGAAGGACCAACAGAGAAACAAACAATAAACGAATGAAAGGGCCAACAAATGTACAGATGGATGGGTAGACAGAGGGACTGATACTAGGACCAACAGATGGACAAACAGATAATTACATAGGTGGACGTATGGAAGAACTAACAGACAGTCAGACGGAAAGTTAAGCAGATGGACGGATGGAAAGATTGATGGACAGATGAATGCATGAGCTAATCAGTCAGTGAATGAATGGATAAGTGAATATGTTCAGCATGGACGGAAGGAAGCTAAAGAAATTGATGACAGATTTAACCCCCTCGCTGCCAGATTTCTTCTCCCTTTGATGAATATCGTCTGGCGTTAGCCAGAGTAAAATAATATAAGTCCCACTTGGCAATGAAGGGTTAAGCATGCAGGCTGGTTGAAAGATTGTGTGCAGTAATGGTTGGATGAATGGACGCACGGATCAATCGATGAATGAACAAACTGATGGACAGATGTGCGAAGGTCGGACAGGTACATAAACCAAAATAAACCAGGCAATGAAAACGAAAACGATTAACCCTTTAGTTTGCATGAATGCAAATTGGATGCACAGATTTTTATAGATTTTTAAAAGAACTTTGGCCTGATTAAATGAATTAATATTTCTTTTGAAAAATCTGCAAACAAAAGGGTTAAGAGGGTCCGAGAATTCGCGAATCAATCGATTAAGAATTAAATAGTGAGCAAAGTGCATTGACAAATGATTGTAATCTTTCATATACTGTAGGATGTAAGCGGCAACCTTCTACAAGATATTTCTGCTTTAAGTTCTTTAACCCATCTACTGACTTTAAAAGCTGACAAGAACCTGTTATTATCAGCACAACTGGATAAAGTAAGTCCTAGATAATGAATATTTCATTGAATCCACTCACCTATCTAATAAGTAGGGATTACTTCATGGTAAATGCTTGCGTGAGATATTTATTCACGAGTTGTGATGTATTATAAAACGAACGAGCGAGTAGGAGCGAGTGAGTTTTATGATACATCTTAACGAGTTAAAATAAATCGTACAAAGCATTTGCCATGAAGTAATTTGTTTATTATATAACTAGTGAGGTTTAAAAGATAATTGTTTGGAGAACACCGAACCCGGTTACTTAACGATACCGTTACCTTATTACACTCACCAACCGATCTCCTTCGTCAAAATTGTTCATTGTTTGCCATATAAACTTGTCTCCTCCATTAGTTCATGTCAGAATTATTCATAATGAACTTCTTCCTCAGGGCTCGGTTGTTCAAAGGACGATTATCGCTAATCTTGGGTTAAAATTTAATCAGCTGTTTTGTTTGGTATGTTCTGTCTGGTAATTTTAGTTGAAACTTTCTAGAAGAAAACCTTTCTATATTTGAATGATATCTAAACAGAAAACTTTAAACATTCTTTCCTATCTTAGGAGTAGTTCATCCACAAACTTTTCGTTAATGCCAGATTAACGTAATCGCCTTTCGAACAACTGGGCCCAGTGTTCTTTCCTTATACCGTCCTTTGATAACTTACACAGTTAGCGAAACATTAAAATCCTTGGGTAAGAAGCGAGTTTGCCATACCCAGTGTTGTGGCGGGAAAACCGTTAGCCAATGAGAAAGTTGATACGATTTTTTCATCAGTAAAAAATATCGTTCGACCAATAGGAATGCTGATACGATACTTTTTCGCTGGTAAAAAACATTGTCCGGCCAATCAGAGCCTTTTAATTTCAAGTGTAGGACTTTTATTCGAGTTATTTATCGTGTGGGGAACTCAGTACATATATAATAATTGTATAAACCATCTGGTTCAAATTTTCAACCAAGCTTATAATTATCTTTATCATTCTGTTTATAACATAGCTACCTTATCTCCAAGTTGCTAACTTTGCTAACAACAAGATTGTGAACACAAAAGGAATTGATCATCCGCTTTTGGAAAATCTTAACCTTTCTTGTACGTAGATTCAATTCTTTTAAGTTGAAAAGATTCGTTGAAGTGCAACGGACAAAGTTTATGCATTACCAAGACTCTGTTGTTGTAACTTGTTGTTCTTTTCTAGTCAATGAAATCGCTGAAGTAAGTGACTTTGACCCTGCCGTCCTTTCCCGATTGACGACCCTTGAGTTTCGGAATAATAAGTTAGTGACAACAAATGGAATTGGAATGTTGCCCAACTTGCAAAATCTCTACTTGGTAAGAATTTCGCGGTGAGAATTATTATTTAGATGTGAGGAATTCAATGGCAAGTATAATTGTAAATTTAAGAGAGCACTGAAGAATGTTTTCAAATAATTCCACACATTATAGAATGATAAAACCAGACTACTGAAATGGCAGTCTGGGATAACACTAGCTTTGGTACTGTGTTCATGCCACGACATTACCAATTTTATATAAAACTTACTGGTCATGTTACATTGATTTATATACTGCGCTGGATTTATTCAAAGAAATATTAAATAGTTTTTCTTAGTTGTTATGTATATTAATTTTGGTTCATTGTTATGGTTCGGTTTTGTCGCGGGTCATTTCCTTTTCGTAATTATCATTTCTGAGTTGGTTGTGTTTAACTGGCAGAGAACCACGAGTTCTACTGTTTCTACACCTGGCTTCAGTACCACAGCCCGTTAACATGGAAAACCAATTCATATTTCATTTGTAAAATAATTAGCAAATTTAAAAATGGTGCGAAAGTTCTAGGTTTACGTACCCATATTGTTAGATGGCAACAGGCCAAAAGATTTTGGGCAAGAAGCGACTTATTTAGTATAATACATGGTCATATCACACCAAAGCGAACCGGTTGAGTGTCAATGCGTGTAATCCGAAACTAGACATGCTAAAACCATAATTCTAAATATTAATATGCTACAATTTTTGTTTCTTTGATTAATTTTTTAACAATTATTTTTCTGCAGGCAGCAAATTCAATACAGTTTCTTGAAAATCTTGACCGACTGGAACACCTAGTGACGATACACCTACGAGACAACCAGATTGAGAAACTGGATGGCTTTGGGCCAAACATGAAAAATGTTCAGTACTTGAACTTCAGGTAATAGATTCTACCAAACAAATGCCATCAAAGTTTAAAAACAATGGATCACCCGACATCAAAATTGTCTTTGCAGGGGTAATAATATTTCCGACATAAAAGAAATCGCCAAACTCAATTGTCTTCCGTTGTTGCGTGCCCTCGTCCTAATGGGTGAGTGTGTGTAGACTTCTTTCTTGCAAAACACACTAGTAAGTGGACAGTAACCTTTGGTCTTGCATTCAAAGTTTCGTTTACTAACGTCAGGCTAGCATAACTAGTTGTGTCGTGTGATGTAGCCCGTCAGACTTTCAGCTGACGTGTACTGAAGTTTTTCGGTTGTTATAACTTGGTTTTGATTTGTGAGAGGATGTTCAGTTTGTTGTTCCTAGGAAATAAGGATTTAAATACAAAACCTAGTTTACTTTTCTGTTCGGCAAGTTGCAATACAGATATCCTGGATTCTATTCACTTGGCTCGAATTTATTTAGTAAGGAACAGCCTTATTGTACACAACCAAAAGAGTTGGGAAACTGTCGCCCCAGGTGTAAAAAACTGACGGTTCGAGCGAAGGCCCTTCGTCGGAGCGAAACGTGATGTGTTGTACCTTGCTGAATTGAAATATGTGACACTGGATATAAGTGTATATAAACTAGATACTGTAGATAGTATAGAAACTGTATATAAGAACTCAGATTTAAATTTAGATTCTTCATTTTGAAATCCTTTCCAATTTTCATCTCTACCAGAAAATCCAATAGCAGATGAAGATGACTACAGGATTGAAGTTTTGATTACCTTAAGACGCCTGGAAAGACTTGACAAGGACGACTACACTGAGGACGAAAGACAAGAAGCAGAAGAGGTATGTTTGTTTGGAAACTGATGGTTTCCCATGAAAGTAGGTGACGTTATATAGGACCGTATATAAACATTCAAGGTTATTTACGTTAATAAGAAAAATTAAGGTGGCTCTATACAACTTTTTAAAAAATGGATCAGTGGAAGTTCTATCCTCAAAAAAATGTGAACTTTTCTTAAAACTTAAAACCACATTCTTCGCCACAAAATCATCAACGGGAACCAAGTATTACCCACCAAAATCCTCAAAAATAAAGGCATCTCAACAACTATCCATTCAAATTCGGAATATGCGTTTTGTGCCTTTTTTGTAAAGACCAAACAACAGTTACAATTCCAAAGTGAATATAGGTTTGTAGAAACACCACAGTAATGACTTAAATCGTGCTATTATTAGTACTTTTGTTTCAGAAACATCAGTGTTTCAACAAACCTATATTCACTTTACTATTATCACCATGTAAACTTTCAAGGAATTAGTTACAAATGTTTTATTATTTTATCCCCTTTCAGATCCACGAGCAAAGAAGACAGGAAGAAGCTCTGGCGGTAAGTTTGGCAAGATGGAAGGATTCATCAATTGCACGTGTTGCGGACGTTAGAAATTGTGATTTAATATATAGTGAATTTGGAGCCGTAAACGCAAGAACCTACATAGTGGACCTAGCTCCTCAAAGTACGCGGTAAAAAGGTCTTGAAAAACTTCGAAAAAGTGATTAACTCGTTTTCTACTTAGGGCGTCTTCCCGACACAGAGACCTTGCTCTTGGTCGCTCGTCCCAAGCGAGCGTTGAACACTAGTACGTTCCAGTTAGAACCTCGCTCTTGGTTAATAAGTCTTTAATATTTCATTTGTTGTAGCAAAATACCATGGAAGTAATCGCTGACGAGGATGAAGACTGAACGTTGAAGAATTTCTCCGTCATACTGTTGAAATCACTGAAGGACGAGATTCTGATGGGTCACGGGTTCTAAAACACAAACATTTGCTAGAATACAAGTTATGTATTTTTTTACACTGAGCGTCTTTGTAAAGCTTCTACACGTGCAGTAGATTTACGTGTTATGCTAGAGAGAAAAATTGTATGATATCGTTTATTGCGGATTGCTTCTGTACAGAGTTTTCACTTGTAATCGTCATTTTTAATAATTTCAATAATAGAAAATAAGTTTCAAATTAAAGATTCATATTTCAACGATTCGTGGCCGTACTACTTTACGTCAAACTTCCCTCGTCGTTCATTTGCAAACAGAGCGATTCTCTCTTCAGAAAATTCTACGCAAGGGCTTTATGATTGATAATCAATAATGGAATAACTTCCGTGTCCAAGATGCATGGCGAAGAAATCAATACTGATAGAGGGAATGGTAGATTCAAGGAATATTATTAAACATTAACACAGTTGTAAATATAGAACTCATGACCATGTTCTCTGCAACGGCCTTCGCAGCTCAGTTGGGCGGAACACTGCACGAGATTCGCAGGTTCGCGGGCTCGATTCCTAACCGGAGGTCCTAGAGCTGCATTGTTCGCAACTGGTCCCGGTTGGGTCCAGCTGGGCGCACACACTACGATTTTTGTCGGCCGATTTTTAACACGATACCAAATTTAGGACGAATGACCGAAATCGTTGCGCGTGCGGAGTCTTTTAGGGGCGATTTTTATCGGACCATTTTTATCGGACAATATCAAACCAGTTTGATATTGTCCGATGAAAATCAGCCGATGGAAATCGGGCCGTGTCCGGCAAGTACCGATTTTTGTCGGTCACTTTGACCAATCAACTTCTTTGGTGAGGTCACCTGATTTAATAATCGTAAACATGGCGGTTCCAGATAAGATTTTGATCGGGTGACTAGTGCGCGTTTGTGCTATACAACGATTTTTACCGGTGGCTCGGCCGCTAAAAATCGGCCAACAAAAATCGTAGCGTGTGCGCGTGGCTTTAAAGTATATTATTCTGAGACTCTCCTGCCAGAATATTAGGCTATCTATTCCTAAAGCCAAAAGAACACAATCAGCAAGGTTACAAAAACGGGCAGAAACTTTTTTCCAAGAGACGGTATACGAGACTATTTGGCACGCATCTGTACCGTATTTCATTTTCTAGATTACGGGTGCAATATACTTACATGCTGAAGAATGAGAGATCAGAATCATAAAATCATACACATTCCAAGCTTGGTTAAACAGGTCGGTAACCGGCAGACAGATACGACAAAACAGCACGATCGAGGCATGAACATTCATAATTAACCTAGTTTATTGTAAAACTATAATTTACCGCGATAAAATGCGCAGTTATATGTGTCGCCTAGCGCTACAAGTGCCAACGCGTTTGGGCTGTATAGGTCTGTTGATGTGGTTTTCCACTGATATACATATAAATAGTTTATTAAAACGATAAGTTCACATTTAACCTACTGAACCTGAAGTCAACTAAAAAAGTTGACTCGAGCGGGATTTGAACTCGCACCTTCGGGAATCCGGTCCGCCGCTCTACCTG
>JBAHVQ010000330.1:662892-681507 GCA_036872915.1 Nanipora kamurai | reverse complement strand
CGTCTAAGCCATCTTTTATTGGAGGGCTTCGCAAGTACACACCAATTCAAATACTAAGCCCGCCTACTCACTGAAGATGGCTCATGCAAGAAGGAGATCAAGATGCTGAATTGAGCTCAAACTTGTATTCCTACTCGAATTCAAATCTGAAGTTCTTGATGTTCAGGCAGGAACGTGAATATTCCCTCGAGTCGGTGACGTCGTCTAAGCCATCTTTTATTGGAGGGCTTCGCAAGTACACACCAATTCAAATACTAAGCCCGCCTACTCACTGAAGACGGCTTATGCAAGAAGGAGATCAAGATGCTGAATTGACAGAATCAAGAATAAAGTGTTCAACCGACTCAAAATTCGTACAAATGAAAACTTAAAACGAGGATACGAGGATAATCAAGACGTTGGCATGGAGGGTGATCCTGTGTGGTTCTAAAGCCTGGAATTTCTAAAAAGCAGGCGCACGGAGACTGCAACTGTGAGACGTGGCTTTGGAGACGCTTGGTACGAATAAGATAGTGGGATAGTGCGAAGAACTAAGCTGTGTTTGAACGAATAAGAGAGGATAATTCTCCAATTAACACCACTCGAAAGCGGCAAAAGTACTGGATGGGGTATATATTCTTCCGCATGACCGCATGTTGAAAACTGTATTAGTTGGAAGATGAATGAAAGGCAAAAGGAGAACGAGAGCATGACCGAATGATTTTGCTGTACTGGATGAAGGATGGCGATTGATGTTATGTGAAACCAATACGGATATCACACACGACAGGAATCTTTTCCTTGGACACTAGGCGGACCGTAAGATGGATAGAACGTCGGGTAAAGAAATAGCCAGGTCGAAGACGTTGAGAATACCCTGGGATCTAAAATGTACTTACCTCCTTCAGCATTAGGTGAAAGTACTGGATTATTAACACCGAGGTTCGTGAAAGAGCTCCTAGTCAACCACCTGTGTCTGATATCATCCGGAAAAGACCTCTAAATTGATTCGGTTATGTTATAAGAATGGACGGAGAGCGTCTCCCACGAATAGTTCTTGACTGGGTGCCAGAAGGACGATTGACAAGAAGGGTTGAAGGGATGAAACTTAAGTAGATTAAAATAATTGAAGATGATTGCGTTGATGTAGGCACAACGGTTGTGGACGGAAGATGCAATGCTGTTGACCGAGTTGGATAGCGCCGTTTCACTGTTTCTTCGACAGCAGCCGGAGTGAACGGTTCTCAATTCTGACGGCAAGAGATTACTAGGAACACCACTACTATTTCCTCGTATTTTCTTAATTGTAAAGACAGAGTCGGCGACCGGCGTTCCTGTAGTGCTTATCAATACAGGAATAACACATAATAAGACAACTTCCAATCCAGCTAGTCCTGAAGTCTTAAGACATGAAACGTTTCTTAGAAAATCGTTCTTACCGTGAATTGCATTTCAGTCAGCATCCTGTCTTCTTCTTCTTTGGTGCGAAGCACTGGGTCCCGATCTAAATCGAAAATACATTTCATGTCACCTTCCATGAAGCAAAAAATACACAAGACTCTTAAAACTTTAGTGCCTTTTTTTTTTACGAATTTATGTATTAGTTTATATGCCAGGTAGTACAGATCTATGGCACTGCATCAATTAAAGGTTTCTGACCATCTGGTGACTGGTCTGATAGACAAGATCAGCACGTGTTTCAACGAGTATTCGTAGCCACGGACATTAATTCGGATTTCAAATTCGCAAAAGTATTTCCTTTTAAGTGCTTGAATACTTTGTTTCGGGAAGTTAACTCTGCCACGCATGCTACTATTGTACGGTAACAAACAAGAGCAAAAGGAGTGAAAGAATTAGCGAAAAAAATGAAATAATAGTAAGAAAATTCATGCATGAAAGGGTAAGGATTCGACCAACAGACGCCCACGGTAACCTCTTTAAACAGAATTAAGAATTTTCTGCCAAGTAAAAAAGCGTTTGCTGTACTTGATCCAAGAGAAACTTTTATGGTGTCATGAAAAAAAAAATCAGTAGTTTAAGTATTTTGCATGTTTCCCATTTCCCAGACGATTTTACTCGTCTAGGGAAGATCTCTGATTCGCTGCTGAACATTACAACAAAGTTCAACAATATTCTACTATAATCACAGAAGACACTGTTTGGATAACTTCTTCCATTACGATAATATACAAAAAAACCAGGGAATTTCTGCCAAAGCATACCTAGAGTATGGAGTTAATACGTGTATTAACACTTAATAGCCAATTCCTTAATAATTCATAAAGGAAAATGAATATTTAATCAATATTGTATATCGATACAACATCGCCCTAATTCACATGCATCTTTTCCTTCGAATTTCTTGCCTCAAATGCTTCGTATCCCTAAAACAGTTTGTAAATATACACATTCAGATGCATTCATTGGATAAGTAATTTACAATATTCGCGTCCGAACTGTATAGGATTTACCACGGCTCGCCTTGTAAATGTTCATACAGTTTAGTCGCTTATATCGTAAATAGTACTTACAACTATAGTTAAATTTTTAAACCAAGTCATGAAACGTTCTTCGAAGACACGTTTGAACATCACAGAACACGTGCTGCTTGGTGAGAAAGAAAGACCATTACTTAAATACTGCTTGAGAAGGCTTAAAAAATAATCCTAGTGAATGACAAAAAAAATCATAATTATCCTACGCTGAGCGAGGGTTAACCGAAAAATGTCTTGACTCGAACAGGATTAGAATTAGCACCTTTACCTTTGGGGTACCTAGCTGCTCCTCCGCTATGTCATCGTGTCTACTACTCAGGAAACAGTGTATGAGTTTGTTCATTTTCAGAACACAGTGGGACGAATCCTCGCAGCAAATGAGGATCTGCAATGTTTCATTAATCTTTCGAACGATCCTCACGGAAACACGGAAATTTCATCTTTATCCTACACTGACATGTTGGAGAAGATGGGTCAGGCACGCCAGCAGTTCCCGGATGTACCGAATGGATCTTAGGTTAATTACGAAATTTTCTATTCATGTTAACTTTAAGATGGTCCTGAAGTAAAATTACACGACACCCTCATGGATAAGCGATGAATTTTCGCAAGAATCTCGTACGATTGAATTGCATTCTACGAGCATTCTGTTTTTTGTTGGCGTGATAGCTCTGCTAGTGGGACAAAGGTCCGGTAACCGCAAGATGCGAGTTCAACTGACCATCGCAGTTTTCAAAAATCATTCGATTACCTGTTCATGTTATTCTAAGGATGATAGACCTCATAAATAAATCTAGTATCCAACGCCTCGACTTAATTCTTTTGAATTCCATCGAAAAAAGACAAATGCTCAGAACAAAACAGACTCTTAGTTACAGAAACTGTAACTGAGCCCTGTCAGTACAGAGGAAGGGTTGAGTTTTAATTCCACCAATCTAAACTGATAAAAATCTTGCCCGAAATTCTTTTCAGAAATTAAGGGCTTAACAAAGCGCTATAACAACAGACAAATCTGTCTAGTCATCTCCAGCCTCTCGAAGACTTCCAGGAAATAATTTCTTCTATTACTTAACTAATTACCGCACGGAAAACATTCTCTTCCGCATGTTTATCGAATAACGCTCTCTGGAGAAAAGTGTTTCTTTAGACGTATAACCATGAGAGGATAATTGCTTTTTCGCCGGATTGACCGACTAGTTCTTCTACAGAAAACAATGGACGGTGAGTTTTGAGAAAAATCCCAAGGCACTAGTACATCATTTCCACGGACAAATATCTTCAACATCGGGGACGTGGTGCTTCTACCGATGGACATTTGAAGGGTATGGCATAGTTTTGATCAGCTGAGGAATATCCTTCGTAAATGACATATTTCCTCTTCATGTGGGATTAAATCTCGCTTTTTTAGACTTGACATTTCCTTCTTTAAACTTTAGTATAAACTTCTCAATTGGCAGGCATGAAATCTGACTTCTAATGAAATACGGAGAAGAACTAAATCACTTCACTTTTTACGCGCCATGCAACGAGGAAACTCACCCTAAGATCCAACTCTGTGCCATAAAAACGAAACGACAGGTCGTATGATGTTTACTTCATCCGTGTCGCTTGTTAACTGTGGTGTTCACAATTATGAGAGGTAAATATAACTTTTCGCTAATTTAGTCGAGCAACGTGGTTTTTCAAGCAAAATTGGTGAGTTCGAAGACCATCACACAATTATACCTAGTAAATTTGTTAAAGAAAAGTTTACGGTTTGCTTAAACTTGTTTTTTCCTGAAACCTTGGCAGTTGTCTGTTTCAGTCTGCTCCTTTATAAAACGTTAGCTAAAGGAAAGAAAGGCCTTAAATTAGCAACTAATGTCTTGTTCTAAAGGGCTGTTTACAAGGACGACTTTTTTCGGCGATTTTTTTCATCCTAAAGCATGCGATCGAGCGAATAACTCCACCAAACTAGTACAATTGTAAGTCATTCTATTTGATGGCATGTATCAGGAGGATAAAAATCGCCATAGAAATCGCTCGTGTAAACAGCCCTCAACATTTCCCTCCATTTTCAATTCAGACGCTCCTGACTGTTGTTTGCTGTTTAACAATTTCGGCGCTTTCTTTAAGAGATACCACTTACTGAAAATCACGCTAAACCTTCTGTTTGACGTTATTGGTTGTTCTATACAGGGGCTATTCATTTACGAGGCAAGCTAATCCGGCAAGCCAGGTTTCATTGTTATTTTGTTGATGACGTTTCTTTCCAGGAATATGAACAAGCGACCAGCCTGGTAGGCGAGATCTCAGTTCTAACCTGACAAGATCCCGGTAGCCAGGATAAAAATTTTCACATGTAATTAAATACTAATTCGAAAGGTAGGCTCCCTTATCGGGATGAGTTATGTAAAGAGGGCTTGTGCCACGATGTTTTTTTAGATAATCTCGATCCTCAATCCACTGAGGTAATCTCGATTTCAAACCACTCAGGTAGGCGAGATGAATTCGCTCTCACTTGCCGTTCTATCGCGCTAAGGCTGGGTTTACATATTGCGATTAATCGGACCGATTTCTGCCTAAGATCGGCATATTAAAGTAAGACGTCGTCGGCAGAATGCTCTGTAAACTCGGAATTTACCTGCTTGTTATTAAATACCATGAACCTTAGTTAAGTACAGTGCAGACGTACCTCCCAAATATATACTGCCTCCTCTGCGACAGACATCCCCGCCAAAATATCAGTGCACAAACTGTTTCGGAGTAGCTTCCTTCCCTCGGAACATTAAAACCTGACCCAGTAACCTCTGGGTGTCCATTAATAATGTTGACAAACCCGTAAATTGTCGTAAAGATAATTTCAACCGATAGAATAGCAGACGATATACGCAGTGAATCTATTCTTTTACTTGAATGACCTCTGGGTACTTTATAATTATAGACCGTTTGGTTCAAAGAACTAATAAAGACACGAATACAGTACAAAGTTCAGCTTTGAAAGTCTTCCTTTTTCAGAAAATAAAAAAAATAAAGCTTCCTTTTTGACGAACACGTTTTGGCTCGAATACTCGACACAAAAAGGAAAAGAACGACACGTTGGGCAGCCTTAAACTTGGTGAATAAATACATGCTCACCTTTATCTCGGCTGGTGAAATTCAAGATTCCATTCTCCAAGTCTCTTTCCTTCTGTCTGAAAATGTCCTCAAGAGCATCTAATTCAAACCCTTGATTCGGAGTACGTGGGAACATCTCAGCGACCCTAGACGCAAGAAACCCACACAAACTATTCTCAAAAACAAAAAACTGCATCATAAAGCAAGATTGACAAAGATCTGGGGAGCCACATTTTCTTAAACCATGCAATCTGTATTAATTCAATTCAATGTGTATGTCACCATGCACAACTTAAAACAAATCAGTCGCGAGAGAGCACCTCTTAGAAACACGGCGACTAAAAAAACTAAAAAGAACAGATGCTAGGCCAGATGTGAAATGCTAATATTACCAACTCCTCTCACTAGGTCTGAAGTAGCACGTTTTTTTATTTTCTTTTACCTATTTTGCCGGTGCATGAAAAACAATTACCACTAGCCGAATTTGTAAGAGAAATGAAAGATCGAAATCTGTGGACCACACGACATCGAGCAAATCTCTTCCTTGCCCGTTCCTCCGCACGTTTTCCTATCTTTGTTTTAATCTCATTTCCTGAAGATACCCATGTGTCTATCTCAACTTCCATAACCATGTAGTACAAAAAAGTGAAGTAAAGTTGGGATGTCAAAATCAGACCTGATAAACAAGGCCTGTAGGGATCAGTTTTTGAGAAACAGGACCGGGATGCAGAAAGAGACAAAACGAAGAAACGAATTGAGACCGAAACAGAAAATAGACAGGTAGAAAGCTAAATTTCACTTCTGATAGTTACATCAGTTTTAGGGGCTATTTTCTTTACATGAAACCCGTACATAACATTAAAATATTTTTATAATAATTTATAATATTCTATTTATTTTATAATAAGAGACCGGAGAGGGAAAGTGAGGAACAGGGAAAGAGATAGGAGCAGAAACAAAAAGCGTTAGGATAGGTACAACATAGAGATAGGGATAGTTGCAAGGACAGGAACTGAAATAAGAACAAGAGCAGGGACAGGAACACGGGAAGAGATAGGAACTGAGAGAAGGGCAGAAACTCATAGGTACAGGGGTAGGAAGAGCTACAGGTAAACGTACAGGGACAGGATCAAGGACAGAGACAGGCACAGAAACAGAGAAGAGCAGAAACTGGTTGGGACAGTGTCTGGAACAGAAGCAGAGAGGAATCAGAAGAGGGACAGGGGCAAGGACAGGGACAGGGAAAGCAAATGGACAACAGAGAGAGAGAGGGAGAGAGAGAGAAGAGGGAGGGAGAGAGAGAGAGAGAGAGAGAGAGAGAGAGAGAGAGAGAGAAGAAGAAGGAGAGGGAGAGAGAGACAGAGAGACAAAGACAGAGACAGAGAGAGGAAGAGGAGCAGAGAGGAAGAGGAACAGGGATGGAGACAGGTGCAGCAGTAGGGAGCACCGATAGAGACACGGGAAAGCAGGAAGACAGAGCAGACAGGGGCATGTATATGGATAGAGACATAGGGACAGGGACAGGGGGTGAGAGGACACAGAGAAAGATACAGTTAAGACTATGGAGATAAAGCCAGCAACAGGGAAAGGTACCAAATCAGTGGTACGTGGATAATGTTGCAAGTTTCTTACTACAAGCAACAACTTCTGAAAAACAAGTTCAATGTTCAAATTTTTTAACAAGAGTGAGATCTAAACTAATTACCATCCCTAGAGAACAACTTTGACGTTTCAAAACAAGTCAACTAAACGACTCGTTAAGGCCTTCACCTCCACTGAAACATCAACGCAATATTCTACAAATTAAAACTTGACTTTGTAGTAGTTCTGGTTCGTATGGAACCAAAATAAAGTAAGCTGTTACTGTACATCAACCAATTTCCTTAACTCAATTGTTTAACACCCAGTGATGAATGGTTGATCGGACGTTTTCCCTGTTATCTTTTTCAGGATATTTTAATTCAATCAATCCTACCTATAATCAATTCATTAGTATTAGCACGAAATGAAATGAAGCAAAAAGTGGTTCTGTCAAAAGATCTGTCAACCTTTTTAACTTGTTTAACTCTTCTGTCCATAGGTTTTCCATTAGAAAGTAAAACCATCTGGCTTTAGCTGGAACAAAATGATTGAAGAGCTATATCCTTACATTAAGGAGTTATATAATAGAGGTGAGTTTAATTCTTTCTTGTTCTGAGAGATCCCTCTGGCGAGTAAAATAGCCTGGCGTTCTCCAGAGTATAATTAGAGAAAACATATTTACCTGAACAGAAACGAGTTATTTCTCGTTGTCAATGTCCAATGGTTAATCAGAAAACCGTGGACTATTTACGTAGTGATTATATTAGACATTACTGCAGTATCGTAATAGAGGCTACGAAGTGCTATAACGCATCTTTAGACAGTCAAATGTTCAATTTTAAAACGCGATAACAAGCAACGTAGACATCTTCAATAGTAGCAAAGAGTCGAAATATAGTAAAAGAAAGCATTGATGTTCTGAATCAAAGCCCACCCAGGAAACCTTGTGCCTATTTCACTACTGTAGAAATTCTTTTTATTTGTTAGCACACCTCCTACAAAGAACGCAACGACAATGCATGCAAAACAAAAACAAATGGAGAGCAGTTTTACTTCAGCCTTTGCGGTGATCACTATACCCCGCTGGAACATAAGATTTCCGATTTTGACTTCGTTACCGACGAAACGTCTTTTGTCTACTGTAAATTCACTTATTCAATTTGAATTGAGTTTCATACAGGCTATGGTTAGGGTGTACAACATATCTTCACCAAGGGAATTCTTCCCTGAACATGAGTTTGATTGAATTCAACTACGTTTCTATCTCCTTCGCCAGGAAATTACCATGGCAATCTAAAGAACTGTTTAAACCGTATGAGCTCTTTATCTTCGATTTAGTTTATCAGTACTAATGCAGTTTCTTCGTTTGTATAATTCTTGACCGACAAAACGAAATCTTTGCCCGATCAACAGGAAGACAGTTTTGATATATGTTTGGTCTGGTTGCTACTATAGAACTTCTTTGGAAATAACTGTAAGCATGTCGGAGGCTGACTGTACCGGAACAGTGAGAAGAATAATTTATCCTTGTAACTGATGGATTATGCTTGTATTTCGACTCTCTCACAAAGTAACACTAGAGGTGTGTGAGGTTGCAGGTACTTACCGGATGTCAAAAAAAATCAATTCAGTTTTGTATGTTGACGTTCTCTGCGTTCTCATCTCAAGAAATAGAAAGTTCAGTCTTATTTAAATGGCTAGGTAGTGAAGTTACTTGAGTTGTTACCTACTCTGACATTGGATCCCTAAAGCCAGTTGAGTCATATGTAACCGACACATTCGTTCAGCCGCTTTTGCTTCGTTCAGTAACAAAACTAGATCCACAAGAAACATCTATTACTAAACCTCACGAAACGGTTGTTCATCACGGCTTCCTCTCAAAGTAATTACAAACCCATGAGGAATGGATGTTGATAAAATTCTCGAAAGTGTAGTTTATTCTGTTACTAACAGAATTATCTGAGTCGTACAGTTTCCTCTCCTTTAGCAATAAGGTATAGTCTAGGACAATACTAGAGTACTACCAAGAATGATTTAGACCAACGGCTTTCGTTAAGACGCCAAGACCGTGCTTATAAACTCAGGAAAATTGGCCTGGAAGAGAAGAGTATAGGAAGACATATCAGACGTATAAGATCTAGCCAAAGGTACACGACCATAATCCAGGTTACATTTATCAACTTATTGCGACGTAAAACGTAAAAAATTACTATCATGAAGACAGTTAACGAGTAGGAGGTTGACTTACGTGGAGATATTTCCTCAAATTGTTATCTCACATTTGAATATCTTCAAAAGTTGCGAATGTCTAGGATTTCGCCCTCTTTTTGTGTTACGAGTTAGATCATGGCTTTCGTAAAAACAAAACTGGGTACGGCTGAATGATAATTTTGATATTCAGTCGAACTAGATTTCTATGAGATTGAGGGAGGAAGATCTCCAACAACTATCACAACACCGACTAAGAATGTAGAAAAATCATTTCAATGAAAGGAGGATATTTCTCCTGTACATCTACTGGACTTACCATTACCACACTATAAAGGCATTCGTTCGAACGTTATTTGTTTCCTGTGAAGATTCTACTCCGTCTTTCCCTAACCTAAGCGAGCTTTGTTCTGGCTATCGATGTAGCGCCCACGAAAACAAATTTTAACACCGCCTCTTCCTTCTTGTCAGATTAGGGAATAACGGTTTTACATCTGGACAACGTTGAAGCCCCCGACGATCAACTAGTCTGAATCTTACTGTGCCTGTGAAGACCAACAACTACAGGAACTTCATTCCGGCGTATTCCCTCAACGGATCGAGTGCATCAAACTCTCAAAGCGACGAGGTTTATATCAAACGTCCAATTTATTCCCATCCGTTCAGTTTCAGAAAGAAAAACAAGCTGATAAAAATAATCAAAGAATTTTAAAGTGGAGAAAAAGGACCATTAGTAGAAAGTAAACACTTACTATGTTGTAGTGTATTCTCGAAGAAAATCAATCGGACGATATATCGGAAAGCGAATAATGAGTTGCATTAGCCCTTGTATAACTGGAATTTAACTGCCCCATAGTTGGGGCCTGGGGCCAGGTAGAGTTATAAATTATGAATATTTTTTTCGTGTTACCCTGTGGATAATTCCAACCTACAAACTTAACTAAGTGCTTTTTTTTGTCCTCATTTGCATCTTTAGGCGAAGGTTGAATACGGTATTGATACGGAATCAGTATATATATGCCATTTTTGTACATTAAAAAGCTAGAGGCTGAACGGTTCCCGCATTATAATATTGATTTTAGTTCGACTTTCGCCTTTCATCATTTTTTACTTTTATTAAACATGTATATCTTCCTCATGGTGTATCAGTGAAAGAATTGATCCTATAAAATTGAGGTCTCTCTACTCAAAAAATGTGGAAATCTGATAATTTTTCAGTACTGCATGATTGATAAAACAAATTTAACTTGTAATCAATGCATGATTTAGTTTTCTCCGTTCATAAAATGTTGAGATGGAGCTTTTCAGTTTCTGGGAGCGTTTCTATCTATAAAATGATTATAGCTTCGGTAATAAGAGGATTCACCTACAGAAGCATTGTCATAAACCTGAGATATTTGACAAATTGTGCAATTTTTTGGTTGATATCATGGAAACAATAACTTCAGAACTTTGGCATATTTTTCCCGATCACCAAAATTAAGGCACATTATCTTCCATTTCTTTTGGTAAATTTTTCTAAGAATTGGCATTTGAATAAATGAAGATAACAACACAACGTAGCAAAGTATTACGATAAGTTGGATCGATAGATTTTTTGCACTAAAGATAGCAGATTTAAAAAGAAATTCTGTTCAACGAAAAACTTTAAGCAGTTTTAAAAGTTAATATGTTAGCTTTCTTTACAAGTTTTAGAGAAATTCACCTTAGCAAGCATCCATAAACTGAGTATTTCCACTGAAGCGAAAGATACAGTACCGTCGCGAGAGAATAGCGGCTTGACAAGATCACCATAGGAATATGTGAACATTTATATAAATATATATGAATATATAAGCCATATTTAGTAACCAATTAGGCAGCTATGATGAGTGTCAGCTAGCCGAGAATAGACTGGACCGACACGGCGTTTTTCCGATCGGTTTGTGAACGAAGAAAGTCATGCAGACTTACCTTGCCTTGTTTAAGTTTATTAACAACAAAAACCGCCTGCAATTTGACGTCTTTCAACTCGATCACATCGTTGTGACCTGCAACTTGGCTTGTGATTCGGACAGAATGACTCATGACTTGAATAGGAATCAGAATAGGAGAAAATGACCTGTGACGTACTTGGACAGAATGACGTGAGACTCGGACAGAATGACTTGCGAGTTGACGTCTAACCAGCATAAACTAACTTATTTACCAGCTCTGCATCACGAACGTAGTAATGTCCAACAAAACATGTTAAAGTACTTCCACAAGCCGTTTGTAAGAACGGTCATGAGATGGTAATCCAAGATCGGAGGTCAGGGTTTAAATGAATAAAAAGAGTTTTAAGTCTAATGTAACCCCTTTAAAACGACATTCGAGTGAAACGTGCGAGAGAGGAAGTTTGAAAAATGAGGAGGTAACAGTAGAGAGATCACTTGACAAAAGCAAACCATTCGAGGTGCGCGTACCGGGAGATGAATTGGATCGGAATTTACGCATTGTTTACACTTGGATCGCAGCCTCACGGTCACGTCGGACGATACCAGATGTTGACACCTTTTCGAACAGCGAAGTACCACATCACTGCTTCGTTCCAAGTTAGCATGAAAACATCGTTCCATATATTACCGAGACACCTATCCCTTTCAGAGGCGGTACAGTACTCTGCCCGGTACAATTTAAGCATAACCCTACCTTAACTGCTTGTGTTCACTTTACCAGTCTGGAAGGGGTTTTAATTTTAAGACTTTTAAAGGAGTGCTTTTTGGCGGCGTCAACTTAGTTTGTAGCGTCTTCAAATTCCTAACACTCCTGCGTTCACAAGTCTTTATCCATACTACTCTTCACACATACCTCGAACTCGGCACTAATCACCTTCCCATGGATACCAGTCCCTTTTGCAGTCCACGCACAGTCCGACTACGTTTACACTTGAACGAGTCCAATTTTAGTCCTTTCTCAGACCACCTCAAACGGGTGGAGTTAAAACCGGTACAAGTTTCGTCAAAAGCCGGTTCGAGTTTGTCAATGTGATTGAAGGTTTGAGAACACTCAAGTTGCATCGAGTACTCGCGTTGCAAGCTCACGTTGTTTCATCCAGTGTCTTCAAATACAGGCCCAACCAAAGCAAAAAGTCTAACCAAGTATAAACAAGAACTTAGTGTCACATAGATTTCGATCTACCACTGAAAATCCTTTTTTAAAAAAACCCGAATGATTATGTAAGCTGCCGTATAAAAAAGCACAGCAAGAGTAAACAGGAAGCTTGAAAAATAATTCGAAAATACCACGGATAAATAAAGAAGTATTAAAAATTAATTAAAACTGAAAAACTTTGACTAATCGGGTGTTTAAAGATTCGCGTGTTTTCATAGAATTTAAGCTAACATGATGTATTCCACAAAAATCATGGCCATCTGGGTTAAGTTACACTCGACAAACCATTGAAAAAAAATTCTATTCAACTATATTTTCACAATTTAGTAATTCTAAAGGAATTTTCTGAGAAGACTTTGCAAAAGCGAAATTGACAGCAGTAGACGTTGAGTAGCATGTTGAACAGATATTGGTCTCACAGCCGCTTTTTATAGTACAAGTTGTCACGAACAAGCTAACCTTTTTAAACGAACAGACAGCATTCACATCTGCTCCAGCTCCTTAAGTAATTCGACCGCCGGTTTCCTAATATGAATACAGTTGAAACAACGGTGGCCCACACAGATTTTCGGCACAGAGTTGTGGTAAACGCCACATTAATATTTGTTGCGTAACGGTAAGAATGCCCGATTTATGCCGACGCAATGCAAAAAAAACATGTTTTTGGCAATTGTTACAAGCAAGCCAAGCTACCGACGATACATATTGATTTAAGGACCAACTTTCAAGCACTTTATCCATTCCCAGATATGCACACCGTGCAAAACAACACTTCTGATAACACAAAGAATAACAAAGGGCAATTTCACGAAAATTTTCATAAATAACAAAGGCCAAACGGCAAAGCCAGAGCATTTTCAGCTGGCATTAAATAAGCCACAAATTTAGAACCCTTAACTAAAACAGAATTCCCAACCCATAAGGTGAAGACCCATGGTTCGCGCTAAATATCCAACTAAAAGTCATGACGATTTCAATATGAATTTTCTAACATTAAGTAAGATTTCGTGCCGAGAATAGGTTCTGTTTCCATGCATCATTCACGCTCCGCAAAATATCAATTTGATTTTCGCATAATTTTTCCTGAGATAAACAATCTTTAATTCATCGATTTTGCTGCTATAAAGTGGTCATTTCAAAGACCTAAATTTGAGAGTGTAAGGAAAAGTATGTCTGGTCCAACGTGCATGAACAAGATACTCAGATTTAGCATAAGAGCCACAAGAAAGTAATATTTTTTCCAACACGGGAGACATAAGCAAACAAACGATGTCGACCAGCTGTTTAAAGGCGATCAAACTGAACGATGTTACGGAAAAAAAATTTAAAATTTTGCAAGCCCTTGTATTATATTGTCACAATACCCTCCACACAGGATCAATAAGAACACTACCATCCAACCTAAAGGAAACCGGGAAACATACGGCAAATGAAATGCACTAGAAAATCCTGGGAAGCACACAAGACTTACATAACATCAGGCATCGCATCAAGGCCCTTCTCCTCGTATATATTGACTTCTGCAGATTAAAGCTGTTGACGGCGCTTGATTCTCTTCAAATGGGGACAACAACGATTGCCAAATCACATCGGCGCTATTCCGTCGAGGAATTAGGGTACAACTTATTTTTTTATGCTGCTCAAACGCCCACGAGTATTCCATGCGTGGGCGACCACCACTTAAATCCCCACGGTTGATCACCTCTTCGACGCATCCTCCACTGTAAATAACACAACGTGACCCGAGATCTTGGAACTTAAGTGGAAAATCTACGAACGGCGACCGCCTGTTTCCGAAATCCGAGAAACGCCGCAGCCAGTGGTTTTCGGGTCGTCGTCGCAACACATTCCAGCCCCGAAAATTGAGGCGGATATCGAAGGGTAAGATTACGATCTAGCCGTTGACGTCACTGGCGGCGTTTATCGTTAAATTCAAATGGGAAGTGAAAGGCCATCAGGTTAAAAATTATAAAATTCATGTATGACCAAGTCGGATCTTTCACTCAGATGCCTGTTCAGCGATTAAGACTTTTCATTGGATTAACGGTGGATGACGCAGTGAAAGTAGCCAAGAAAAACAGCGATTTTACTGACAAATTTTTAGCGAAGCGAAATGAAAGAAAAAACTTTCTACCTCCTCGAGTGTCTTCTACGAAAAGCCTCGACCCCTTAATTAAAAACCGCGAATCTCAGTTAGACCACTTGGGAAAGGTTTGTGATTGATTAGACATGGGGAGACACACTTCCCACGAGTGAAAGCGAAACGTTTACGCGCATAGAATACCGGATTCGTATGAGAAATGGTATGGGTCAATATTTCCCATGTATGGAGATAACGTTCCGAAAGTAACCGCTTTCCTCAAAGGCCACCGGCATTTTCACTATGCAAAAGGAACCGGAAAATAGCTGTCTCTCAAAAAGTGATCCCCGCGAAAATAACTGCTTGTTATATGTCATTTACCACGAGTCACTCGGACAAAAGATAACAAACGAGTTAAGTTTATAATCAAATTTAAGCTTCGCAAGATGCACATGAGGTTTTGTTTCCGTCATTGCGGTCTAAAAAGCTCATGCTAACTAACCAGACTTTGAACTGGAAGTTGAAAAAGACTATTCATTTTCTAACATTGTAAATTCGTCACGTTAGGCCAGGTTTGCACTTTTTCTCCGCAATTAAAACGGTCAGGAAGTTATCCAAGCTATAGAAAGAGGGAACATATGTCCTCAACACCCACCTATATAAATTCGTTCCTTCGGTTCATTTGTTAGTTTAAAAATATCGCCGCTCTTTCGTGTTACATTGTCTTGATGCGGTGAACGGTGCGGTCGAACCTCGTCTTCCTCTGCACATTATGAGTGCTGTGCAGCGTACACTTGGAAATCCCTACTTTTATTGCTGCCGAGCTTCAGCGAAGCAGCTCACTTATCTTGCCTATGATCTCGATTTTGTGTCTAGCAGTGAAGATCCTTTCAAAACGAGGCAGATTTTGATCACGGGGTCCGGATATTAATGTAACTACGGATGTTCAGCGCGAACCACGCGTGGTGGTTTATTTTGTTTGAGTTTGTGAAGACAATTGAAGGTTTATATGTTGTTATTTCTGTTACTTATGCATGTTTATGCTGTTGGCAGTGTTGTCACGAAATCTTCGTGCCAAGAGTCGAAAGACCGACAATGTGGCTCTATGGCTTTATATTCGATCTTTACGAATTGAATAACCCAGTACCAGTGTCGGCCACGGCGACAGTTTGTATTTGTCTGCCCCACACAGTCAACTCATCCCTGATATGTTTCGGTCGGTTAAGAAAGTCCACACGTTTGGTAATAACCTTTTTCAATACTACGTGGTCACCACGTTAATACTTTTCTCGCTTTACGGCGAGGCAGCATTTCACTTCTGTTAAGAACTCCTAGTTACAGGTTAATATTGTACCGACACTCCCCTTTACCAGAGTAGGTTCCGCATTTGATTTTGGGCAAATAGGGGGTTCGACCACCTAAACTTTCTCTTGGAAAATATTTTCTGGCGAAATTTTTTTCGGTTGCATGTTGTGTCAAAACCCGTTCCGTGTAATATCACTATAACGTGACTGTATGGAAATTACATAGCACCAAATATTGACAAGCGTGACTGTTCTGTGCCACCTCATTTGCATTACAAATCATTGGTTGAAAACGGTCACGTGTAACGTCACCTTTGTTGCCCACGTTTGGAACCTACAGCAAGATAATGCCTGATCGACACAGCGCGACTGTTGCATGAGGTTTGTTCATCCGGATGTATATGATTCAATCGAAACAACCTTCAAGAGGTATCGAAACATTCGTGAGCGAATAGTAAATTGGAATCGTGCTGCTACGAGTGAATTGGATATGTCAGGGTGATCAATAGCATGAACAATCGTATCACGTAAACAGGAGCTCACGGGGCCAGGCATATGTCAAACTATCCGAATAATTACCGGAAAGTAACTGCTCCTTGAAGGTAGGCGCTCGCTAGACTAAGAAATCTAAGTACTGGGACAGAGCTTAGGAGATTTGTTCATAACTATTAAAAGTCATGGAAAAAGCGTTACCTTATGGCCACGAGATCCCTACGGGATTACAGCTGACCTGGGGAATACCTCATGTGAACTGAGAAAGAATAATGAATTGCTGTGTTTGATTTGGACAGACAACACCTGTCACCTGACTTCTTAACTTGTCATCTAAGTCGTCTCCCAATTCGAAAAAATATGGTCATATTTAGAGTGTGAAATTTCACATAGATTTAGAGAACGGTGAGAAAGTTAAACGTGTCTGAAGTTTGTTGTTTTTGAAGGATTGGTGTAGAACTTTTTCTTGAAGCATGACGTTGATTAAAATGTCGAAGTTACATAGGATATGAAGTTGGAAAAGAATCGAGTTAATAGAACGGAAGTTACAGGAGCCAATTGTTAGCGTTTTTATATGGATTTGTACACTAAAGAGCACATCTTGATGGCTCTCTTAGTAAAGGTTCTATACCAGTAATTATAAATATAACAAACTTTCGATGCGTTGAACTTCCTCTCAGTGTGAAAACACACTCTTTCCAACTACGAAACGGCTCCGTTGAAAAGTCAAGAAGTCAGGCGAAAGGTGCTCTATTTCATTAGCATAAAAATTTCGACCTTACCTCCATCCAGTCCTCCAAATAAAATCGACAAGTTATTTAAGAATACGACGATTCGCTCTCAATTGGAATGACGGGATGGATGAACAAGGCAAACCTCAAGTCAACTGCATGTCATTTCGTGGAAACTGAGAGCGAAAATTTGATTGCTTTAGAAGAATGTAACTTAGGTTTCTTAGTTTTATTTTTTTTTAACTATCACAAAAAAATCAGTTTTTAAAGGTTAATTTTAAGTAAGCAACAAACTCCATCATCCCTCGAACTAGAACCGCGCGAACACTCTTATTACGCAATCTGTTGCCGATAACTAAATGATGCGTAGCCCAAGGTAAGTTGAGGCTAAAATATAATAAAACAGAAACAGTTCAAAGAGTATATACTCCATTTGGTTTAACGTACTTTAATTATTTGCTCTAATATAATTAAGTTCCAAGTCACAATTGATAGCCGCCATTATGTTGCTCCGTGGTGAGTATGCAACGACTAAATTCAGTAAATTAACCGCCTTATTTTGTGGTTTACTTTCAATTGCCAGGTAAGTGGAGAAGTGACATCGGTGCGGAAAGTATGTAAATTTGGGCTTCATTCAAGCTTCCGCAGTGCACCGCTTTATTGATATAAATATCCTTGAGGTTTCGCTTTACTTGTCGCAGTCGGATCGATCTCTCCCTGTTTTTCCTGTAAATAGTAATACCGTACGTCTTCCAATGCGGTTTGATTTACAAATCTCAAGGTAGATTATATCTTCGCTGTAACTGATCACCCTTATTTGCAGCCTTCACGAGTATACTAGAGATTCACGCGACACCGAAACATTATATAATCCAAACGCACAAGCAGCGTCTTGAAATTTATCAAGTTAGAAAAGTTACCAAAGGAAATCAGATTCAGATCATTCAACAAAAGTGTATATGTGCTCAGTTTCCAACCTTTGAGAAAATCTGAGACGCTCTAACCATTGGGTTGTATGGACTCCAACAACCGGCAACCTTCTGATGGCCCACGACACTCTAAACATTGAGCTACGTGGACTGTGATGGCGAGTGAAGGTTACATAAGAACGTAACCCGTAACCTTCTGATGACTAGTAAGACACTCCAACGATTGAGTATCAAGGACAAAAATGCTGATTCGAGGACACACAATTCTTAGTCTTATAATCAGAAAGACGATCAACCACTGGGTTACAAGTAAAATGAACAAAAAGTACGTAAGTGTAGTAACCGTTCGATGACCAGTGAGATGTATCTTAAATCATTTAATTTAAGGGAATTCTATCCCGCGCAATGATTGTGATAAGGAGTACATCGGACAAACAAAACGACAGTTTGGAACAGGCTTAAAAGAGCACCAAAAGGCAGTATTCTTCTCTAAAAGGGATAATTTTGCCTTGTCGGAGCACGCGTGCCAAACTAATCATGCGATTGATTGGGATAACGCTAAAATTATCACAACAAATCGTAGATACC
>JBAHVQ010000330.1:636422-662608 GCA_036872915.1 Nanipora kamurai | reverse complement strand
TAATATTTACAAACCAGAGTAGCGTTTGGTATGTCGGAAATTTCACCTGGTTGCCGTGAACTTGTATCTTACTGTCAGATTACTAGTCTTAAAACTTTTGCCAAGTAATGGCAAAGCACAACGAATGACTCAGCATGATCCCATCTTGTGATGAGTTTGTCGGGGTCAAATCAACGATGATGTTATCTATCTAATTATTCTACGATCCTGAGAGACGATGCAACCCAAGATCAATTCCGGATCTCGCAGCTGACAGGCATGAGTACATAAATGAGTGTTTGGGGCAGGGTAGCGGAGCACGTGTTTCTCACATCCGTGATTAGATTTCGGTTCCGTCCAGTAGTTCGACTAAAGTTACCTTCGGTCACTCGAGAGAATGATGTCCAGTCTGAGTCTAGCAAGCATCGCAGGCTTTCCTCGGGTACCCCGGTCTCCTTCAGGAATATTACTGGACCTCTTGTGACAACAGGTACACATAAAGATACTTACTTCGAAATCTGTCCGTTCGTACATCTGGATGACGACATTAAATATTGCTGCATGGACATGCGGTCGTGTTATGATCTCTAGAGTTTTCATCTCGTATTTTTACCTCATATTCAACCACATTTATATACCCCTTGAAATAGCCATGAATTACGCAACAGCTGTTTTTTTGACGTAGCTGCAGCGTCAACGAAGCCCACCCTTATCAAAGTTTGGATGATGAAGGTTAATCACGACATAACAAAATATCGGATAAAATAATCAATTCTGACCCAAAATCAATTATTCCAAATGCTTCACGAAACTTTGGAATACACAATGTTGGGATTTTCTCAAAATTACTTATCCCAGAAGAGTAACTATTTCCGCGTCTAGTATTACGCTATTGTAACGAAATGACATTTTCCGTTAATGTTTTTGTTTGTGTACAGTCACCGTTTTGTTTCGAAAATGTTAAGACAATTGTTGACTTTCAATTCTACATCCACCTACCACGCATGTTGTCAGCCTACGTCTCTTTCAAAATCAGTCATTCGCAATTTTTGGAAGCGTTAAATGTCTTAAAGATATCCAATGAATTCAGATGAAGATCAATCGACAATTAAACGGAAAATTTAGCTGACTTTGAGTATCTTTCTGCGCTAAGAAACGTAACATTCTAAAATAGATGTAGATGAAGAATGGCATTACTCGACAAATTGTTGTAATGCGATATACATTATATCGTAGCCCAAACTAAGAGAAACAGAGAAAATTAAACTTTGATTGTCCGATAACGATGACCGGCTTTGCGGCAAAATAAATAGGACAGGTGGCACTGGGCTGGGATTGGTTCATCTTAATTAGTCATGAAAGTACATCACGAGTTGACGAAATGATTCAGGAGTTATTGTGATTTCTCGTCTTTGAACTGTTCATTATGTCGATTGGCAGAATCGACGATTCACAATTATAGTGTTGTTAGTTTGCGAGTATTTCATCAATCAACTTCAAATTTCGCGTAGCGTTTCTTAACGACAAAGGGTGCTACATGCACAATAAAGATACAGCAGTCTGCCGCGTTACGACATTTCTGCACGTGTAAGGTGACAGAGAATTATAGCTTTTTGCGGCGCCAGTCAGTACTACGTGGCTGTCTTGGACGGCTGGTTTCAACAGTCGAAAACAAGCTATTTCACGATATACGCCTGAGGGTAATCTTAGCTAGCAACTGTTGACTAGTTTTTCAAACCAGTAACTGTTGTAGTATCGAACTACATTTTTTTTTCTGTTGCGGAGTCATCAACTTGTCATTAGGGACGTCAACTTTAACCATGGTATAGTCTGACAATTCAGCATTTAACCGTTCACCAAGCAGATTTTCAGGTGGCCTCCCATTGACAAGTAAAATTGTACGGTGTTGTAACCAAAGCTATTGACATTCGCCAGGAGAATAAAAAAATCTCACCCGGTGATTCGGACGCCGATCTCAGTACAACAGCCATTACACAGCTTTTAACTCGACGTTGAAACTTTCGAGAAAATAGTTCGACGATTATTATAAGTGTTTTCCAGAGGTGCAAGGTTTGGCCACAAATACGTTGAAATTTGCCCCAATTATTGCTACATTACAAAAACATTTATTTATTTAGCTCTATGTTGAAATCTCTTGGAGATGAAGATCTCGACAAACTCGCACGAAACGTAATACAGCAAGAAAGCTACGAAAAACACTAGCCGAAACAATTATAACTTGTCAACATGTGTATCGTAGAACAACGCACCAAAAACAGTCGAACGACGCACAAAAATAGTCGAACAACGGTCTTCAAATTACGACAAAGCGAGGTAAACAATCCTTGGCGAAGCACTTCAAATATGTCTAATGCAAATCTTTTGCGAATCGCACAGTTCATCTTCTGCGCTTGCGCAAAACCATATGCAGATGCAATTAATCTAACGTTACACCTGTATCAAAGGAGTATTGCATAGAATATGGCATTTGGTTAGATTCATTTTCATTTTAAGATAATGTAAAGTATCTTTAGCGCTTGGTGACTATGGCTGAGAAAGAGATTTGCCACCGACCACAACAAGTTCGTGAGAGAAAAGTCCTCAGTCGATGTCACTACACCGGAAAAGAAGCGAACATTTTTTTAAAGTTTTTTTTCCAAGTCTTTTTCAATCTGTTTTGACGTTTTGTGGCAAAGATGTTTGTATTACGGCAAGAGCGTTGTCGTTGTCATTCATTAACAAGGCGACCTCGTTTAATATACACAATTATTCAATAACATTCGAAAAAGGACCGCCCTCAGTAGTCGAAATCCGCATTTCTATAACATCACAGAAAAAGATAGTTTCACACCCGTCCATCGAGAATGTTCTCTGAAACTTCCATTGACAGGTTTGTATAACTAAATGAATTTACTGTAAGTCTTTCCTGTTTCTTAAATATTCACGATATTAGCCCAGTTTTGACACATAAGATCTGTTTTTAGCGGTACAATTAAATCACTGTTTTTTTCGTTTTCCTGAGAAATCGTGCAAATGTTACTTAATCTAAATTTCTTTCACAAAGTCCAACCTAATATAATTGTCGTCAAGTACTTGCAAGGACAAACATGACAAAAACTACTTTTGGTATGGAGACGATTTTGTTTCGTCAGTTCAAAAGCTCACAAGAATACTTCACCGATGCCCCATCTATCAAGCGAAAAAAGATCACCTTCATTAATTCAAGATAAACATCTCTTTGGATCGAGAGTTGCTTAGGAAATGCCTTTCCTGAGATCATGTTCGCTTCTTACTCTTCATCACTCGAAGGGATCCTCTACGAAACAGTATCGAATTGCAACTAGGTCTTTTTAAGATTTCATATTTGGCCAACTTTGGTCGCTTATCAGCCGTTAAGCTTCGGGAGCCTTTGCTAACAGCGCAAAATTTTCTGACTCCCGCTCTGTTTGCGAAGCGAAATCTCACTCTTAATCCAGACGATTACTACAGTGGAACATACTCCATGATCATATTGCTAACTTACCTAATATAACACTTGCTTTAGATAGTGAACACACTCCACAGAACCCAAACCCTCTTGTCAACTCTAAAAACACAGTGTCAAACACAAAGCACTAAATTTGTAATTGCGGTCAGCTAGATTGATATTTCTTAATTTAACCGAAGAACATTCTCAAACCAAGCAATCAGATTTCCATGATAGATCACAAACTGCCGAGAAACACCGAGAAGTTTGCTCGGTTTTCGACAACATGGGACAGTTTGGTCTTCTCAGACAAACTCTTCCATTAAAATCTACCTCAGATATATAACGAGAAGATCGACACATTACCTTTTTACTTTCGACACAACATTCAAATCGTTACCAGATGTTGTGTCACAAACGTCTCCGTGAACTTATAGATACAGCATTTTAGATGTCGCGATGGAGAAAAGTTGCGTTGTCAAGCGACAACAGGAGACACCAGGAAACAGTTGCCAGACGGTGATAGCTCGTCAAGGAACTAAACTAGCTAACAAAGGACTGTAATAGTATTTCCATTTTAAGGACTTCTATTGTTTGTTTACAGTCACAAAGTGCAACTGATCCACACGATACAAAAACAACCTCCGCTTAGCCGCGGCAATTTAACGAATACTTTAACTTGTGGTTGTCAACGAGACCTGATCTTTTCATCAGTGTTTTATCTTTTCGTTCGATAAGGCCCCAAGCCTGTCGGCCGCCTCGGTTGGCACCCAGACCTCTAGTCACTAAAAAAACCCCTTCGATCCGATCCTGACATAAAAAAGGCCCGCCTTTGTCAAGGTCGAGGGAACTTTCAGACGAGTGCTGCGAGACTTTCGATATGAAAGAATTTCACGGTTGGATTTCACCATGGAACGCGAAATTTGTTCTTACCGATATCTGTCGCCTATTATTGCAAACGAAACTGATTTAATGATATGAAAGAGAAAACAACTGGACAAATGCTGGAGTTAGCTGATTGTGGTTGTGATTGTGGCCGAGAAGACCACGGCAAAGTTTCCGAACAACTTAGGTTTTGAATATTTCTCGCTCAAAGGCCTGTAGCAAGCAGATAAGAAGACCGAAGGCGATTGGTCGTCCAAAATGAAATGCTAACCTGCTGTTTACTGAAAGATTTGCAGCTTTTGCATGAATTAATTATAAACATACAAGCTTTGCGAATACAAATTAACGTGAGGTGGAACCAATGGCTGAAATACAATTCACGTCATTTCACATTTATTGTACCACGAAAGGTACCAATCCAAGATTATGAAGCATGAATTAGAAAATCATAGTAGACTATACAGGATAGTGGGAGATCACCTCACAGTCATTAGTGTCTAGACTGGAGTAGATCGCTGCTTGGAAGGGACAGAAATTCAGCTGAAATGGTCTCTCCAAGTGAGATAAACAATACACTCAGGTGACTTGAAGCTTTTTAATTTGGAAAGATGTATAAATAAAAAAAGTTAATTGAAAAATGCGAGGTTTGTTTCGCCAATGAGTGTCAAATTGGTTTGATACATCCAGTGAAGAAGGAAGACAAGAATCAATATTTTTTACCCTTCTAAGATTTCCCAAGGCACCAGACATTTGCAGGACGACTCGCTTATATACTACATGGATCTTAGACTGGTTTCTAGGATGTTCGAACAAACGGGAGCAATTTGGAGCAAGCGTACTTTTTGGACAGAGCCATTCGGTCTGAATGGGGAAAAACGATAATGTAACCAACTCGGGAGTTAAAACAGTTCCATTTATCAAGATTCTTGAGTCACATTAAAATAGTTCAAGTCAAGTGTCATCAGTTGACTTAAAAGCTATCAATGTCATACAAACACAAGGCGACACTTCGTTTCAGACAAAAAAAAATCTTGTTTTGCATTTAAAAAACGCCCAAACCGATAATAAGCAGCATTATTGTTGCATGTACTCTTTTATATTAATAGGTTGTACGCTGTGAGCCTATTTGGTGGTATAACTTTTATCAGAAATCCATCAAAGTTCCTTACGCCGACTGGCGATATGCCTTTGATTGTAGAGACACAAGCACTCTTTCATATTCATGTTGTTTCAACGTACCGTTACGTCGTGGTTGAAGGAAGGCGATGGGCTAAAAGAATTACCAAAAAGCAATCATCAAAAATGTTGACGTCAGCCTGGAAGATCGGCAAGCAGGAGAGAAACTAACAGTGCACTTACGAGAAATGAAAAGAGACGGATAAATTTAATAACTGTGTTGAAGTTCCCTTTCTGGGTATAACTGCAATCCCAAATATGATGTGTGTGTTAGTCATGAGTAAGAATTGTCCTGGCAGCAAGGTCTGATCAGCTGACTGCGGGTAACACTCGGTATTTGGAAAATGATTGGCCTTTTTTCAGCCAAGCAGCTCCGTAGTTATCCGTATATTGGCCTAACAACTGGAATCGGAATTGGGCCGATGGCAACATGGCATAATCAGTGGCTTAATAGGGACTTTAAGATATGCGACGCCAACGTCTACGACGGCGTCTTCTAAACAAAACAACTTTTTATCCAAAACAAATAGAATGAATAATTTTAAATCTCTTCAGGACGACTTCAGTTCCAAAGGGTCAAAACCTGTTGCTTAAGATTCAATTTAACCCGAGACGACAGTCGTTTTAGGAAAACTGGAGCGTTTTAGAAGTTATAAAACAAGCGAAGAGTATCAGTCACGGCGGCCAATTAACCATGGTTCCTTTAAATGACGAAATTTCAGACGACGTCGCCGTTATAATTGACGTCGCTGATCTTAAGCCTGTTTTCCACTAGCAGAATATTCCGCACTCATTGATGTTTACTGGTTTGTAATTGGCTCTCGGCAACTGAAGAGTTCCCGAAAGCCAATGAGAAACAAGAAAAAGGCAATGCTCGGGGGAAGAAAATTCCGCTATGATGGAAATCAGCCTTAAAAGTTCCTAATCGAACGGATTACGGGTGCTGAGCAGTAAGTTAAATGCATGTCACGGTACCTTCTGCTAAACGAATTCGGCGCGTAAGCTAAGTGGTGCTACCTTTCGCTGCCTTTCTGGACATAAGCAAAAGAAGATATTTTTGAAGAAGTGGGTATAATTGCGATCACAAATTTGTATGCAAGAGTTATTTGTTGCAGTATCGACAAAGACTATTGTTGATGACTGACGTTTCGACGGCCTCGGCGGCGGTTATCTGCAGAGCCAAGTGGTTCGCTTAGTGATCTGGTTCGTTGAGTCATTCGAACCAGGTAAAACCTTACTGAAACTTTCTACTTCACTCTGACCGCCTATTCTCATTACTTGTGATCGGTTGGAGACTGGGCAATCGTTATACCAATTTCTACTGGCTGCTAAAAGGAGATATCGTAAACAAGGAAAATACGCGATAATATGCTTACATTGTATCGGCATCCTCAGGGGTTTTTTCTCGTCAATTGTAACTTCATGTAGAGCGCCTCTGAACAAATACCGAACACGGAGAGACTTGTCTTCCCCGATACATGGGTCATAAAAACCATTTATCTGAAACTGAAATAAACAAAGTTTTATTTGTCATAAATTCTAATGTCACCAAAATAGTCCACCTGAATGAAGTCGGTGAAACTCCGGTGAACTGACCAGAAAAGTAACTAAACGTAGGATAAACAATCGCTGAGAAGTGTCCTGTCCGACAATGGGTGGCCAACTTATGATGATGCAGCTATCGCGGTGAAAGTCCAAGTTTTGCTGTGCTGACGGAAGATGTATGGAAAAATACAAGTTGAAGGGGCCAACCTCTGTGAATTTCCAAAAGCTTTCTCACCTTCAGTAACACTTGGACTTTCACCTAAATTAGATACACACCTCAGCAGTTGGTTACCTCAACTTATGTTGTTCCCTTAATAATCCATTCAAGGTTCAGTAACTCTTTGTCTTTCACCTGGATAGGACAGACAGTGAAAGCCTGAGTGTTACTGTAGAGTGACTGTGCTAGAGAACATTTCAAGTTGGAGTAGCCGACCTGTGGAGAGTGCCCTGCCGTGGTGAAAACCATAATATACCTAGCAAACAAAACAAGACGGGTAAATCAACCTATGAAGAATGTGCCACCAAAGTGAAAATTTGAGTGTTGCTGTTGCGTGAAAACAGCGGAGGAAACAGAATTTATCAGTGGGAGTAGTAGAAGGGTTAAATAATCACGCAAACGCTCGATACTTTAAGCAAGAGACACTATCGCGTCGCTGGGTCGCTAGAGCTCAGCGACAAGGCGACCGGCGACCAAACCACAAGTGGTGAGACACACTGTGAAAATCGGTAGCGACAAAACGACAAAAATACTTCACGGTCGTTCTACATATTTTTCAACCTAATTTATTGGCCAAAATCACAGAAAACGGCAAATTTTAAGGTGGCTTCAATTATAGAGTTATGTATAGCATTAGTTGCTGTTATTTTAAATAATTTAAGCATCGAAGAGAATCATGAACAAAATAAACCACCCCGTCGAAGGCAATGGTGAGTCCGAGATATTAGGCGACGTCAACGAGGTCAGGGTGCCCTCACAAATCTTATCCAGGACAGAATGCATTCTCTAAGCCTTTATCAGAACCTCACTGAGAGATGCCTTATTGAAATTTTAAGCCAGCGACTCAGCGATTTCATGTGCTCCAGCGAATTCAGCGATAGGCTTCCAGCGACAAGCCTTGGTAACCGCGCAAACGTGTCGCTGAGCTCCAGCGACACGGCGACAGCGATAGTGTGTCTCTGCCTTAATACTGAACACGAACTTAGCTCATGTGGGAGCTTGGTAAATCTCAGACGACTGGTGGACGTTCGTCAAGCTCGTTCTCTCAGAAAAACTGGTGACACACTCTAACCATTGAGCTACCACGACTCAGATGGTGAGCTAGGGTACAGATTCGTCATTCCTAGCTCACCATCTGAGTCGTGGTAGCTCAATGGTTAGAGCGTCTCATCGGTCATCAGAAGGTTGCGGGTTCGATTCCCGTCTAGGGCTCAGAAATCGTTTTTCTGAGAGAACGAGCTTGACGAACGTCCACTAGTCGTAAACGATCAAGTTATATAAAAGATGAATCGAACTGCTTCACCTACTATTTAATCGAGCAGTTCGTTCTCAAATTTTGACGGCCGTTAAAATTTCCATTGATAACAGAATTCAATGAACACAAACCTTTGATCCTTCAGCTAAAAATAATTTAGAGTCTTTCACTTGACATTGGAGAGGGATAGTTACATCAATTACTTTGTTGATTCGATAAGGATTATTAAAATCGCTGGAAGGTAAAGCGGACGATAACACATTCAAATGAAAGCAATTGGACAGCAATTGCATAATTTGAGATAGTATGGACCAACCAACAGCAAACAAGAAACAAAAATGCTTACTTCTCGTTAAACGAAAAGAAATTACCATACCACGCATTAATTATCACCAGACCTTTGTAAAAATAACAGGACAAAAACAGAACAAGGATTAAACGAATTGTTAGTGGGCCTTCCCTTTCTCGGTGCAAAGACAGAGTAAAAGGGGCGACCGTTTCCTACTTCTGGATCCAGGACCCAAAGACACAGATGCTTTGATGTTGGAAATTCACTAAAGTGCTAATTGATTCCTTTTTGACACGGTGCGTTCAAAATAAGGGAATCCATCAAGCTATCAAAAAATATATACCAGATACAGTTACATATTTAAGTAACATTAGTTATTTACACTCAATTACATCAATTCAATCTTAAACCAACAATCAGCTGAAGCAGTAGTTACGCAACTTAAAAAGCGTAAAATTATCCCCTTGACAGCAAAGTTCTGGAGGTTTTTTTGGTGTGGTATCAAGACATGCTATGAAACTCACCGTGTTTGCGACGCTCACATTCCACACAATTCTCGTAGGATTCCTTCATTAATTCTACCTAGAAAATACCAAAATTCCAACAAGCTCTAACAAATCACTATTCCGTGGTGAAGAAAGGGGATGAATCGATCTTATCAGGAAATTATACTTTCGCGCGCTTTCTATCTTTCAATCTCATTGGTAACTTGATAGAGGATTTTCAAATGACGTCAAAGCGGCCATGTTGGAGGGAACTTCAAAGTTCTGACGTTCAACAGGGCAAATAATCAGCGGAGACTGTTTAATTTAAAGGGATTAAACCTTCGACAGGGGATAGGGGAAAACCCTCAATAGAACACTCAATTCCGATTTGCCGAGACTTTCTCTGCAGATAGACGGAGCAACAACACAGTAACATTCTTCAGAGTAACATAAGGTAGAGACTAAGGACTGTTATGTGGCTAATTTTTAAATCAATAAATTGGATTAACAAGATAAATAAGCAGACGAACGAACAAACGAACGAACAAACGAAAATACAGATAAACGAACGATTAAACAATCGAACAAATATACAACGGAAGAATAAAGATTAAAGTCCAGCTTAAAACTTTTAAGTGTAACGCCATTTAACACTTTACTTTTTTAACTTTAACTTTTTAATTGAGCACTCTGAAGATGTTGCACGATGGTTACGAAACGTTAGTAAGTTACCTTAAATGTTTTGAAGTTGTGTTTTTTATTATATATTTATTATGGCATTGCACTTAAAAGTTTTAAGCTGGGCTTTAATCTTTATTCTTCGATTACGTTTTCCCCCCGGAAAATCGATTGCCACAAATATACAAGCGGACAAGCGAACGAATCAACCAACTACCGCAGAGCGATCGAACAAATAAATGATACAATACACATACACATTGTTCGGCATCCTTTTTCATGGACGCAAGTTTTTCCGCATATTTCTCCTGGTTTTCCTTGGTTTCCCTGAAAAAAAAAAGATTATTGTTAACTGAAGACTTCCATTCAACGTTATTACAGCCAATTTTTTCCAGACTACTTGAATAGAATGTTAGCGTTGGCGTTTAAAAGTGGATTCTCGTATTTGTTTGAGAATGAAAACGTGGTTTTAATACACTACACTGAGGGTAAATGTTACGGTATATAGACGGTTTGCAAATGACATCATGGCGGTCATCCTGGTTGAACTTAAACAAAAGAATCTTATTAACTTCGTACTGTATGTGGAACCAAGATGGCCGCCGTATCATTGTGTTCCGAGTCTCAAGGGAATGATTGCAGATGATGTTACTAACATACTTATTAGCTAGATGATAAAAAGCTGAAAACACTTGCCTAACGCAGCTCGTGTTTTTGCACGCATTCCTGACGCCTCGCAACATCCCGCGAGTTTTGATCACAGGCGGAATTTTACGCGCGTATTGCCTTTTTCTTGTTTCTCATTGACTCTCGCGAACTCTTGGGTTCCTGAGAGAAAAAATGGGTTCAATGAGAGAAAAGAAGAAAGCAGTGTAGGCGGAAAATTCCTTCGAGTGAAAATTAGGCTTAAAGGGATATGGCAATATCAATGAAGTTTGTCTTATTTGAAAGAACTCTTCATATAGCATAGTAACAACTTTTACAACTTTTCGATATCTTTCTTCGTTTTTCAGAGATTTCTATTTGTTTGACATGCAAATGAGATGGTCGCGTGACATCACAACCGGATACAGCATTTCCATGCATTGTAAAATCAATTATACTTCCAGATTACTCAAACTTACTCGACTTATAGTGTTCAGTGTCATGAGAAGTTTTTATGTACACAGTTTCAAGTGATTTTATCCAACAAACTTCGAGATATAACAGATTTTGCAATGGTTGTAACGTCATGCAATCATCTAATTTACATATTAATCAAATCGAAATACTCCAGAAACAAAGAAAGATACGGAAAAGTTGTAACATATCTTTATAAATCAGTTGAAGAGTTCTTTCAATTTTTATTGCAATATCTCTTTAAATACCAGTTACAAATTAGGAGTGGCTATTTCACTATGGCTGAAAATATTTCAACTTTAGCGCTCATCCAGTATTGTCTATCATAATCTTCTAACTCACAGCCATACCACTTACTTCTCTTTCTCTTTCGCCAAGAACGGTTTAATGAGTAAAGTTGTGATCGACCAGTAAAGAAGAAGTGGAGTTACTGTGCCGTAGAAAATTGCCATAGGAGAAATGGAGTCCGATAAATAGACTGGAAAAACGAAAGTCTGATTTGCACGACTTAACCTGAAAAGATAAACTTGTAATCACAAGGTACGAAAACTGTGGAAATAAATAAAAAATACAGCAAGCATTTGCAGTTCTACCATGTGTGTTTGTGTGTAGATGATATTGGTAGAGTCAGGTAGCTAAGAGATCATCTTTTAGTTACAGTACCTAATTTTAAGAGTAACTCCAGAAGGAGCTCCGATAGTTATGCTGGCTCCGAGGTTGCTGTGTTCGGAAATCTTTCTGTCAGCTCCGTAACTGAGCTGAGAGCCTAAGAGGCCAAATCTGTTTGAACATATATTGAAGAAAAACAAAAAAAAAATTGTAAAATGCGTAATTCTGCGGAGAGAACAGTTGTGGTCGATAAAATAGACTAGAACATTTTAAGTTGCTAAAACCACTGGCAGAACGATAATGAAGCTCGAACGAATTGCCATTTAACAAAACGAGTAGAATACTGGTGATGAGTAGTAACGCAAGAACTTTTGGGATCGTTTGGAGGGACAGATTTTATGCTTGATGGTGCAAAAACAACGAAACCCTCCCTCCAAAGGATCCCAGCTACGATCCCAGATAGCGCCCTATCTCGTCACCAGTCTTCCATTTGTTTTAGTAGTGTCGAATGAAGGAAGGTAGATGGGGATGGAGGTAAGGAAGAGTGTGTCGAAGGGAGGAAGGAAGGAAGGAAGGAAGAAAGGGAGAAAGGGAGAAAGGAAGCAACGGAAGGAGGGAGGGAAGGGAAGGAAGTGAGGAAAGGAAGTGAAGAAAGAGAAGGGAGGAAAGAAGGAAGGGAAGGAAGGAAAGAAGGAAAGAAGGAAAGAAAGGAAAGAAAGAAAGGAAAGAAAGGAAGGAAAGAAGGAAGGAAAGAAGGAAGGAAAGAAGGAAGGAAGGAAGGAAGGAAGGAAGGAAAGAAGGAAGGAAAGAAGGAAGGGAAGAAGAAAGGAAGGAAGGAAGGAAAGAAGGAATGAAAGAAGGAAGGAAGGAAGGAAGGAAAGAAGGAAAGAAGGAAGGAAGGAAAGAAGGAAGGAAGGAAGGAAGGAAGGAAAGAAGAAAGGAAAGAAGGAAGGGAAGAAGAAAGGAAGGAAGGAAGGAAAGAAGGAATGAAAGAAGGAAGGAAGGAAAGAAGGAAAGAAGGAAAGAAGGAAGGAAGGAAAGAAGGAAAGAAGGAAAGAAGGAAGGAAGGAAGGAAGGAAGGAAAAAAGGAAGGAAGGAAGAAAGGAAGGAAGAAAGGGAGGAAGAAAGGAAGGAAGGAACGAAGGAAAGAAGGAAGGAAGAAAGGGAAGGAAGGAAGGAAGGGAAGAAAGGAAGGGAAGGAAGGAAAGAAGAAAGGAAGGAAGGAAAGAAGGAAGGGAAGAAGGAAGGAAGGATGGGAGGAAGGAAGAAAGGGAAAAAAGAAAGAAAAAACAACGAACAAACAAACAGACATTCCTCACTTGATACCAGTCTTAATTCTTGTGTCCACATCTAATCTGTGTAGGTAGGTTAACGAAGCAAAACAATTTTTAATGCCAAGCTAAAAAGTACGAAAAAACCATACAAAATCATTTTTTGAAGTATTATTCAATCTAAAAATGTCAAACAATCAGTTAAGTAGAAATAAGTAACAGAACAAGACCACTTGGTTTTGTTGACAAACCTGTAGTCCAAGCTGCAAGCGTCCATTTTCTGTTTCTTTAACAACGGAAGTCTGCATCGACGATGCCGACCCTCCTTTCCACGTAATGTAACCAGTGAGATGGTTGTTCAGTTGCCTAGCAACCACTGAAACAACAAATATTGACTGTGATTAAGTTTATACCATCGGTAATTCATAATTTCAACAGTCTGCCATGCTCACTCCTTTCAATTAATTTCATTTCACAGCGATCCTATCCCAGTGTATTTCAGAGCGCAACTGAAAGGCTACTGTGTTTAAATAATTTTAAATAATAATAATAAAATAATAAATAATCTTGCCTTGTTCTACCAACTCTATTTTATTCCATTTCAGTCTACTGCACTCTACTCTACCCTAGCCAATTTTATCCAATTCTACCGTGACTTACCCTACCTTACCTTACGTGTATCTTCTCATATATCCTCTATCGTCTATTTGCTTCTCTTCTTTTATCCTTCTCATTTAGTTATATCCATCGTATGCCATACTATCCAATCCCACGTATTCCGACTTTACCCTATTGTTTCCTTTCATGTCCTATCTACTCGTTGTGCTTCTCCAATTTCATTCTTTTTTACCGTTTGAGTCATCCTACCATTTCTGTCGTTTTAGATATGATGCTTTGTATTTTCTTATTTCATTCCATCCTATCCCATCTTATCGCAAACCATATCTATCCAGTAGCGGACTATCCAAAAGTACATTGTACACATGGGTACATGAGAACACCCTATGTACTATGATTTCCCGTGCTTGTCTCTCTTCTCGTATCGTAATCCTTTACAGATTGCATTTATCGTAAATCAAACGAAACAACTTACTTGCTTGATATCCAGCTGCTATTCCGTTGTTTTGCTTGTGAAAAGCCAACCCTATCGTGCCATAACTACAGAATTACCAGAAATTAAAGTGTTTTGAAAAGATTTTCACACAGGTCCATGACTTTACCAATAGGTGGTGTGCACATTACGTCATGGCCGCCATGTTGGATGAACTTTACAAAGGTTTTTGCTATCTGCAATTATAATTTCATCCAACATGGCGAAAATGTCTTTGTCCTTTGAATCTCGAGGGATTGGTTGCGCACCACCTATTGGCATTGGGAATCACACAACCACGTTACCTTGTTTGGATTGTCATTTGGTAAACTCACCTGGTCTTGGTGAGGTTTCTGAAGGCTTTTAGATGCAGCATGGGACCACTACCAACCGAGTACTCAATCTAAGGGTAAGTATAATGATGATCAAGGTACCTTGAACGCATTATCGCTTTTCAGATTGATCAAGAGCGTACGATAAATTTTCGAATCAGTGCCTTCGATAGCATCTGCTTACAGATTATACAACAATCATGTGAAGGTCAAGGGTAATAATGACAGGCGTGATCGCGGTGCATGATTTCCAGGTGTAATCAAGTCAAGTTCGCGCGCTTCGCGTACCTAACCTCAAAGTAAGCACACTAAACAGCAAAACTCGGATCAACTGAATGGTTACTGACAATTCTTTCGTTCAATGGTGGACATAAAATAATGTAACCTTTTTCGCCCGCTAGACTAACTGTCTATAAAGCATTTTACTATTCAACTTCTTTTCTCAATTGAGGAATACAATTGTCCTGTGATATTTGTACACGATATGCGTGGTCTCTCCATTAATAACAAGTCTAGAACTGCTGGACTGATCAGTCTAGTTCTGCAAATGTAAAATGCTAGCCGTATTTTTGGTAAGCACAACTAACTTTACCTCTCCCCATGAACTGCTCGATACGACGCGTCTCCAACCGGCTGACACTTGTCCACTACCATTGCCATTTTGAACAGTTAAATTTCCACTTAGAAGCGCCGTATCTTTTGTGGTCATTGGAGCCTGTCAAAGGTTGTTTGGTTTTGTTTACGAAAAATGCAATGATGAATGGGAACAAAAAAAAATTATGATTAACCAACAATGCCAAAGTCAACTCGAAAAATTGAGCTGACTGGAGTGGAATTCGAGTTCGAATCTTAGGGTTTCCGGGCCGCTGCACTACCGACTTAGCCCTCGAGTCGACTGGGAACCACTGAACTCCATATAGACTAAAAGGCTGACTCCAGTCAATGAGATAATCAAAAAGTGAAGCCAAAAATGGTCGACATGGAGCCCTTTTGGTCGTTTCCCCCAGACCTCCACGCGGGTTTGATCGTTAGAGTTTAGTCCTCTCAGAACAATTTAGTTTGATGGAGACCTTACCCTCTGGAAGTCATAAGTATTTGGTATCCAGGGGGATTAGCCCTAGGTTTCGGTTTGGGTTAAGGTTAGAGTTATTGTTTGTGTTAGGGACTGGTTGTGATTAATGTGACCGCGCGAGGGACTGAGGGAAATGACCAAAAAGGCTCCATGTCGGCCATTTTTGGCTTCACTTTTTGAGAGGCAGTCAACCTCCAGTTTATGTAGAGTTCAGTGCTGGGAACAGTGTACTTGTAGAACCCAATTGACCACTCCAGATACTTCAGGGTCACTGGGTCCAGGGCTGCCATGGTAAGCATTCTGGGATATTTTGGGTTGACAAATCTTCAAAATAAAAAACATGCTGGCAGTGTATTTTGAGAAAAGCTGATTGTTTCAATCATTTAAAATGCCCAAGAATGTCAACTGCTTCGTACCGTATTGTCATAAGATAGGATACGGCTTTACACACAAAACTAACCTCTCGATAAGTTGCGATTTTCTGTCGCTGGTTTTTGCCCTTCTACATAACAGCCAACTTCTGAGCTGGGGAGCAGTACATTCTTCCAGAGTGACCTGTGGATGTCTTACTCCCTGTATATCATCTTCTAGGAAAGCTTTTCTCAAACCTGAGTGGTATTTTAGCACTGAAGTTGCCATCTTAAATTTCCCGCCTCCACACAAATGATCCCGGAAACCCTTGCGAAGCAGCATTCGTGCTCAGACCACCCGACGTTTCTGGAGTGGTCAGTTTAACATTCTCACCACTACTTAATATTTATCATTCATCCGAGAGGATGTGTAGTGTTTCGATTCCATTTCAAGATTATCCTCAGGGTAACACGAAGGTCAAAATGTTATTTTTATTTAACTTGAGGAAGAAAGAAAGCGCTGTACATTATTACTACAATCCAAGTGTTCTGGAAATACGAAAGTGGACTGGGACTAGTTATCAAATGGAAATTCATTTCCGATTTTAGTTAGTTAATATCTCATGAACTAAACCCGATTCTGTTCTTATATTCGTCATGGAAATATCTTTCCCTTTACTGAATGCTGTCACAAAGTTTCAAACAGTTTCACAAAAGACACAGAACGTTACAACTGATTAAAGATGTGAAGCTGGATTTTTGTTGTGCTGCTAGTCCCAGGCCTTTTGCTTGCGGTCAAACCACCTGGATAACACATGTTAAATTGTCCAATCATTACCTCTATAGACTGATTAATAGTCATCTTGTTTACTTCAATATTTGGAAATGCTCTGAATCAAAGATGAAAACGTTAGCTTGGAAGTTTTTTCTCTTAATTTTTAGGGTTCTGTTATCTTTCTCATTCCTTTCTAACTTAGTTCCTTTCTTAAGTTGTTTCTACATTACATACATATCATATTGATCCACTAGTTAGATCATGCACTTATTTGTTGATGCACACATTGGCTCCTTAGTTATTTTCTTCATGTGCTTGTTAGTTTTTTCTTCTTTCCTGCTGCTTTTACTTCCTTTTTGTTCCATCTTATTTCCCAATCAGTCTTTCTTTCTAGCTCACAAATTCATTTTCTTCATTTGTACTTTTCAATTAGTTTTATTTGGTCATTCATTTATTGGTTCATTCATTCATTTTTATCTCTTTCTTTCCTCCTTTCTATCTTTTCTATAACTATTTTCTTTCTGTTGTTCACACATTAGGTTGTTTGTTTATTTGCTTATTTGTCTGTATGTTCATTCACTCATTCATTTCTTTCTTTCTTTTTCTTCTGTTCTTTCTTTCTTTCCATCATTCTTTTCCCCTTTTCTTTCATCGTTTTTTCATTCATTAGTTTGTTTGATAGTTTTCTTGTTTATTTTTCATTGTGTTCATGCATTCATTCAGTCATTTCTACCTTCTTGTTTCTTTTTTCTTTCTTTCTCTCTTTCTTTATTTCTTTCCATCTTTTCTTCCTTTCATTCTTTCTTTCATTTTTCTTCCTTTCCTTCTTTCTTCTTTTCTTTCTTTGTTCTTTCATTTATTTTTTTTCATTTATTAGCAAGTTAATTCATCAGTTTATATGACTTGTCTGATTGGTTATGTCCTTCTTTATCCATTTGTGTGTTCATTCATTTCTATGTCTTTCCTAACCCAGCCATGGCAAATACTCCCCAATTTCTCTTTCTTCTTGACACCTCCCCTTCATTCTACCCAACCCAAAAATAAATACCTTTCTCCAGAGCTATAGTCATAAGGCTCAAAAAGATCAGTTCCATCAACACCAATTACAACTGTTCCCTAAAATAAAGAAGACACAGCTTTGGAAGATGTACCATACATATAGTTTTCAAGTGCTACAACTCTCCTAAAATTTGGGGCATATATTGGTGAGGGAGTTGAGATTCATTAAGATTTCACCACTTGAATGATCTTCAAGGCAATTTAACATTCATTATCACAAATTTTCCTAGTAATACAGTATGCCCTTACCTTTGGGTTAGTTACCCTTTGTAACCTTTCTTCCTCTTTAAGTCTCTGAAGTCGTTCATACTCTTCCTGAATCTTTGTACAAAATGTGAGACAGCATGTCTGTTAGAGTTGCAAGTAAAAACTGAAAAAACTTAACAAAATATATTCCACACCTCTGCTGGAGTTCTTCTTCTCTCAACAACCTTCAAAAAAACAAGGTGAATGGAGTAAATTGATGTCAATAAAAAAAAAAACAACACAAGTTTATGGTTCAATTCCAGGTGAATAAGGCTGGTGAATTCTTGCACTTCTGGGGCCAGTGGACACTATGCCATCACAATTTGGTTATTAGCCTAATAAAATAATTGGTCATTGCAGTCCCACTATAAAAAGTGATCAATAAAATGTCACTGTTAAAAAATGAGCAAAATAAACTCTATAAGCACACACTTTGAAGTGTGAAGAAATGTAAGATTAATTGACAGCATATCTTCCACCCCTTTGACCTAGAATTCCAATAAATTAAATTGATTTAAAATCATATTTACCTCCCAGCCTGCATCCAAGCCTTTTTGGCCATAAATATCATAAATTGCTCTTAGATCTTCATTACTAAGAACTACATAGATGTTAAGAATAAGGTAAAATTTAAAACTTGTTAACAAAAAATTTGAAAATTGTAAAACATCATCACAATCCATCTTTCAATCCCAAGGTAGCTCAATCTTTGGTATATCGTTCTGGCTGTTGTTAGTAAATTTTATTCAGTTGAAAAAGAAATCTAAAAGGGAAAGGGATATTTAATATCATTATCTATAACTTGTGATTTTATCTTCTAACCTTCATAAGCTCTTCGTAGTTTGTTGAAAAACCTCACAGCATGCTGTCAATGTTTAAAAGATAGATAATGCACAATATTATTGCAATGACTAGAATATTTTACCTGATGTTATAGTGCATTGTGATTATATGTTACTTCATGATGTGGATTTCACTAAAATGCTGCAATTTCATCAGTTCAAAAAAATAATATATTTACACTTGACTGGGATAACATTTTTCATTATCATCATCACCACCCTATATTAATGATTTTTATTTCACAAGAGAAGACCTATTGTTGATGTTGTCATGCCTATTTCATAAATATCAGTATAACTAAAAGAAAATCAAATTACACAGTTGCTCGGACATACAAATGCATCTCCTCATGTTAATACTTCTTAGTTCTTCAATTTGCTCATTTTACAAACCTTGAAGGAGTATCTTTGCATTAACATTTAATATCTTGCAAGTAATTATACATTCACAACATAGAATCTTAATATATGATTAACTTCTTCCTTGCAAAGGGGGACTTTTGCTATTCTACGCTGCCTAACGCCAGACGATTTTACTCGTCAAAAGGAGAGATGAGGTGGTGAAGGAGTTAAGTATTCAAACTAAGTCATGACCTATTATTTAATCAGAACTTTGTGATTAAAATTGTTTATGATGACTAAGATGTATTACAATCGCTACAATTAATTTTCAAATGACTATAATTACGAGTACAATGATTAAAATGTAAAATATCTTGAAGTTTACAAACTCATACCTCCTTCTTGACAGGATCTACATGTCTATCTGGGTGATAAAGTTTACATAATCCACGATAAGCTGTTTTAATATCCTCTGCGGTTGCCTAACAATATTTGAGTAAAAAGAGCCACGGTGTATAAAGCAATAACTGTCAGACTAGATTACTACATTACTGCACACAGTACAGTATGTATGTTACATCATACTCTACGATCAGCCATATTGTCCAATAAAAACATACTCCAATCGTGCTTGGTACATGTAAATGTTTGCCTGTTTCCCAGTATGTATGAAAATTTAAAATGCTTATCTTACCTCTTTACTGACGTTTAAAATGGCATAGTAATTTTCTTCCTCTAATTCTTTGGTTAGATTCTCCTCTGCCGCCATGTTTAACTTACCATAACCGGTATGTCAGCGGTTAATTTTGTTCCGCTGATACTTCATGTTAAGTCATTGTGAACGGTGATTACTTGTGTGGTTAAAGTCTTAGGAAATTTTTGGCTAGCATTCAGAAGGTTGCGGGTTCGAGTCTCGTCTGGAACTCAGAGTTTTTCTGAGTCCATGGCATTCCACAGTTTGATCAGAAAAAAAAATTTCCTAAGACTTTAACAGTATCAAACTGGTTGTATGGTTGTTCAAATGACGACGTCGCACGGAATCAGCACTATTGATGGTTTGCAACCAATCCCATGAGAATTAAATGACAATGTCCCAGTGGTGGAGGCAGAAAGAGGCAGAAGGCTACAGTCCCCTGTCGGGGATTCCCAGTCCCCCCTCAGAAAAAAAATTGATAATACGGACTGGAAGAAAAAATCGGTTTTTGAGTCGTCGAAATTATACTCCGTTATATAGTAGATAATATGACAGGATAGTAGCTTCGACCTCCAAATTATGAACTTTTCCAGGAGGTATCGTAGGCAACCCTCTAAATTAGCCCTTCTGTCGGAACCTTAGCCCCAGTCCTCGGGGAATTCCTGGTGCCACCACTGAAATGTCCCCCCAAATTCACTTGCTTTCAAATTCGATACATAGCCACCGCCCTTCTCACATCTCCCAATGATGAAGGCCAAACACTCACCAAGCAACTAATACGTTCACTCCCCATGTCTTGTTTCACTATCGAGGATTTTTTTGGCACGCGGATCGAGTTGACGAACACTTTCTTGCTGTACGACTTGCCACCTGAAAATCCACTCATTAAAGTCTCTCCTACCTTGCTGCAGATTTTTCGCTAACCAATCGTATTTCCAGGAAAAATACAAACCCCACGCGATCCAGTTTTTTTACGCACACAAAAACTCAGCGGGTTCTTACAGATAAACAGCTTTCTGCAGTATGAGACTTTCCAACGTGTATGATGTAACAATTGTATCAGACACGTGATTTCAACATCTTGATACAGATCCGAAAACTACATTTAAAATATTTATTTTTAACAAGATGCAACTTTTCTGAGATAGTTCCCTCCAAGAATGTCTCCATCGTTTATCAGGTCACATAAAATGTCTCAAAATTTGGGCAAAATTCTCTTGTATTACCCAGATGGTGTGTAATGAATCTGATGAGCGAAGTTCTTCGTATATTTTCGACGACTTTTGATGGAACGCAGTTCACCATGGTAATCCTGTGACTTCTTCAAATTTCATTACTTTATTCCATGTATTTATATTTCCAATCACTAAGAGGTAAACTATTCTCTTTCACAGTCAATGGTGACGTCCACGGAAGAATATTTAGGTAAGAGCCCGGTTTATCGTTGGTACCTTAAGGGTGAAATAAAAAATAGTATGAGAAAAGTAATGCGAGTTTTCTTCGCCAGTTAACACTCATACAATGTTGTCTTACGTCTTCAACACCGGTACAGCTTTCACCATTCCCATAACCTAAAGAAATACCAACCCACAATGACACCACCACTACCACCATAACGAACAATAAGTTGGTTGAAGATAGTTTTGCTAGTTTTTCGCACCTTTGGCTTAATTTGGACATAACTGTTAAGCGGTTATAGCCCAAAACTTCACCTTCTGAACTGTGTATTACCGAGATTATTGTTATAAAGACCGCCGGTTAGATTAGACAGTTATAGTATTATCATCGGTATCGTTCACACGAAATGACAACAGCAACTGTTATCTACCACCAATATCGCTTACCAAAGCAAAAGTACTATCACGACTATTACTACCACCAAATCCAATTACACCTCTAACCAAAAGGTACCACCACAACCATCATACCACCATTACCACCTGCACAAATACGACTACTCTTGACACTAAATTATAACCAAAACCATGAAAACTACTTATAAACAAATGAACAACGACAGCGAACAACAATATCCTTAGCACCAAAAAACTACCAAAAACGTCTACCCAAGTACCATCAGCATGAACTGCTATTTTAATAGTAAAACTGCTGAACAACGTTCACTGCAGTCACCTACGCCACAACAGTTAACACTGACACCACCAACGGTTATTTCGTTGTCTGACATTCGATGAGAAAAAAATGTTCCTGCAATTCTATTCACCTGATGCTCTACTTCCTCCAAATGGTTGCTGGGCAACTACTGAGCCAGTTGATTTATCGTTGATGTACATGTTGCCAGCAGCTTGCCTTAGGATGACTTTTGCTTCTTCAACCACATTCCTTGTAAGAAACAAGACAAAAAGTGATCGAACATTACTGTTGGCTACCAAGCTGAGGTAACAAAAAGCGAAATGACAAAGGAAAACCCAAAAAAACCTTCATGTAGAATAAAATAAACAAATAAACATAGAAACAAACAAACAAACAAACAGCTAACCAACAAAGACACACACAGAATGACATACATACGAAAAATCAACAAAAGCTAAGAAATAAAGCTCTTCTGCCTTTTTGTGTCTGCTTACCTATCCTCGCTAAACACGGCACCTGTTAGACCAAATGGCGATGTTTCGTTAATCTAAAACAAGAAAAAACCCCTTTATTGGTTAATTTGCAAGGAGCCTTTTAATAAGACCCAATTCAAGCCACTTACTGTACGTTGACACGATTTGTTGGCATGAAATTGTGAGGGTTCGTTTGTAAAAGCCAGCACGAGTCCAAAAGTTTGTTGCAGTGCAGGTACGATCTCCTTAGAAACTGCCGAACAAAATCGGGCTGCAGAGTCAGAGAGTAGCACGTAAACGTACCTTTTTGAAACTTTCTCCAATGGCTTATTAAAGCGACACTAATGTTACACACTGATCCGAGCTTTAGTTCAGCATTAAGCAAAAATTACCCTGCAATGCGGTTGGTATTCGAAACTTCAACTAAACTACTTTAATTTCTTGTCGGCAAAGTCAAGTAAGAGATTTTCCCTTAAACATTCTTTTATTAAATATGAATAAGCTGTGGCTATGTAAGGTTCCGAATAAGAGAGACGAGGGTATTTCTTTTTCATACCACGTCATTCCCGACTCTTTCCCAGCATAATAAACCTTCTATTATTTTACTCTAGCTAATGCCTGACGGTCTTGCTCGTCAAGGTATGACATCCTGTGGGAAAAGGGTTAAAAACAAAACAATTCATACCCAACCAGATTTGCGAGAATAAATTTCAGGCCCCAGGGCTCCCTCAAGATAATCACCGGTTCCTTACACTTAACCATTTTGACTCCGATGGCCACCATTTACCTTTTCTCCGGCCACTGTCGGAAATTTTCGTGCGGTTTAGAAGAGGCATCCAGCAGTTCAAGTAGTTAACCTGGACTCAATATTATTATCAGGGATGAAACCATTAGAAAATAGATGTGCAATTAACACTTGAACTCACCAGTTTAAGAGTTTCTTTATACTTTTTGGCGGGATAGACGTAGATAGGAAGGACTGGACCGAAGATTTCCTGCAAACGAAAGAGGTTTTTAACCTCGAAAAATTTTCAGACAGCGGAGGAAGGGAAGTTTATTATCAAGAGAGAACGCGTCGCCTGTTTTTAGATGTGATGTACAGAATGAAGAAACAAGAGGACCGAAAGAGGGAAACTTGGGAAGACGTGAAATCGAAAGAACGTATGGAAAAAGAAAAAGGAGACAAAAAGAGTATAAGGATGACAGTAAAGAAAAAAAAAAAACGATTTCTGAGCCCTGGACGGGAATCGAACCCGCAAACTTCTGATGACCGGTGAGACGCTCTAACCATTGAGCCACTATGACTCAGATGGTGAGTTGGCTGCAAGTTTATCATACGTACTGCCTAAGCGGAAGTCACGATATGATAATAATGATGGAATACGTCTAGGGCTCAGAAATCGTTTTTCTGAGTAAACGAGCTTGACGAACGTCCTCTGTTGTTCTGATATTTACCAAGCTCCCACAGGAGCAGGATTTCTGCTCAGTGTTTAAGTAAAATACAAATATTATGAAGGGAACAAAATAATATCAGAAGTAATGCATGTACAAGGATACCAGATACATGAGGCCAAGAACGAACAGAAAAGAAAGACAACGACAAAACTAAACACAATACCCGCAATAATGAAACAAAAGAAAAGGAATCAAATTTCTACCTCTTCCATCAATTTATCATGCGGATCCTTGGTCTCCACAATGGTTGGTTCAATGTAGTACCCCACACTGAAAAATCAAACCAAAATAGCAAGCTTCATTTTTGGTGGCTACCTCATTTACAAATATGCAAGTTAGCCGCATGATCTTTACCTGTCGTCACATCTTCCTCCTGCAAGAACGGTGACGTCATCACTCTCTTTGGCGTAATCAACGAATTCTTTTATGGACTGGTAAGCCTGTAAAAGATAAAAAGATATGCAATTGAGTAATTAAACGATCACCGTAGCTATGTTTATAATCTGGTTACATGGTTTTCATTGTCGTACCTTGTCATCTATAACAGCGGACAAGAAGGTTGAAAATTCGCTGGGCTAGAATTAGAAAAATGAAAAGGAAGATATGCACTAAACATGTAAGAAATGTAAGTTTAACGGGAGTATCGAACTATTATAGTATGAAAAAGAAGAAGAAAAAGAAGAATAAAAAGAAGGAGAAAAAGGAGGAGGAAAAGAAGAAGAAAAACAAGAAGAAAAAGAAAAAGAAAAGAAAGAGAAGAAAAAGAAGAAAAAGTTGAAGGAAAAAGAGAAGAAAAAGAAGAGAAAGAAGAAAAAGAAGAAGGAAAAGAAAGAGAAGAAAAACCAGAAGAAAAAGAAGAAGAAAAAGAAGGAAAAGAAAGAGAAGAAAAACCAGAAGAAAAAGAAGAAGAAAAAGAAGAAAAAGAAGAGGAAAATTATGAAAAAGAAGAAAAGAAGAAGAAAAAGAAGAAAAAGAAAAAGAAAAAGAAGAAAAAGAAAAAGAAAAAGAAGAAAAAGAAAAAGAAGAAGAAGAAAAAGAAGAAGAAGAAGAAAAAGAAAAGAAGAAAAAGAAGAAGAAAAAGAAGAAGAAAAAGAAGAAGAAAAAGAAGAAGAAAAAGAAGAAGAAAAAGAAGAGGAAAATTATGAAAAAGAAGAAGAAAAAGAAGGAAAAGAAGAAGAAAAAGAAGGAAAAGAAGAAAAAAAAGAAGAAAAAGAAGAAGAAGAAGAAAAAGAAGAAAAAAAAAAGATTGATGGACTACATAAAGCTTATAACAATAACAATATAAATAACTGTCGCATAACAACGACAATCAGAGCAACATCAGCAACGCCAACTACAGAACAACAGCAACAACAACTACAACTAGAACAACATCAAGTCTAACCCATTAGTTCTCAACCGTACATATCTGTACGATATATTCAAATGGGATACATGAACAGATTTCAACAGAATTTTCAATGGATTGCATAATACGTAATTTCTTTGGAAAAACCTGGGACCAAAATGGTTAAAAATTTAGGTAACAAAAGACCAACACAAAAAGCGACAACAAAGAAGCGGGAATAGAGAAAAGAGAAAATGCAAGAATATGGAAAAGTAGTACAAGAGATTAATTTACGTTTTTTACTGACCTCGCCCAATTTTATATCTTTGTGTTTTTCAACTAACTTTTCCTTTAACTAGAACGAAAGTACGGAAGAAATAAGCTCGAACGAATTCCTAATAAACGGGTGGTGTAATATGCATACCCGAATGCCTACCTCTGGCCAAAGTGTGTCTGGTACATAGGCTCTACCACATGCTGAACATTTCTGACCAGAATATTCAAACGCTGCCCTTATTGTTCCATTCACAAAGTGATCTGAAATACAAAATACTAATCAATTACTAATCAATTTCGAAATTTTTCCGAAAAAGGGTAACTGGACCAGATGGGCCTTTTTATGGTTGTTGCTATTGGTTTTGCACCTCCTATGATGATGATGACGATGCCCTCCATGACGTGGAAGATGATGATGATGATGACGTGGAAGATGATGATGATGATGATGATGACGTCGATGATGATGACGATGACCACGATGACGTAGATTATGACGATGATAATGATAATGGCGATGATAATGATGATAATGGCGACCACAATGACGATGATAATGACGACAATGATTACGATAATGATGATGATGGTGATGATGACGACGACGATAATGACGACGACGATAATGATGACGACGATGATGATGATAACGACGACGACGACGACGACGACGAGGACGAGGACGAGGACGAGGACGAGGACGATACCGATGATGATGATAAAGATGATGATGATAATGATGATGACGACAATGATGTTGATAATGATGATAAGGATGATAACAA